>JAWQFJ010000781.1:156204-183836 GCA_034096865.1 Theodoxus fluviatilis | reverse complement strand
AGCACCCATCCAGTCACGAACTTGGGAGAACGACTCATGAGCAAGTCATTATGAGCGGAAATATGCCCTCATCTGCATGTATACATCACTCCAGTGCATGCAGGAGAGTTTGTATGTAGATGTAGATGTGAAGCTGAACAGTGCTTTTTGAAAGCTTCTTTCTACAAGTCTCCAGTCTCCATCTGGTGTGGTGCTCCATTGCTTTTGTCTCAACGTCTCTAAACTTGTGTCGCTGGGATGTAACACAGCCATCAAGCTGAGGTTTTAATTGTTTCACCTACACCAAGTGAGGCAGGTGTTAACATTAATCCCTCCTCTACTCAGCAAGCTGAAACAGTGAGAACAGAAACAAAGGGAAATCCACAAAAATATACCTGAATGGAAGCAGTATGGTTGGGGATGCCTGAAGATATAGAAATGAGTACTGTAATTAAGAGGAGAAAAATATTATGTGCCAGCAGTGAACAATCAATGATGACAATCATGGGGCATGGTCAAACAAGTCCTTCAACACGGAAGTCATTAGTTCTGAGGAGGAGAGGCTGAGAGACAAGGAGGGCATCACTGCATGCATGATAAGAAAGATGGAAGAAAAACAGAGGAGTCACAAACATTCACCAGCACTGATCAAGCTGCAACTTAGACTCAGCTGTTCACCTACCAAGTCCAACTAATATCATGTCAAAATATCTTGTGCATCGTCTATTCCTTTTCACAATTCACATCACAGGATGTAAATTTTCATTGAGTGACCTCATGGAAATAAAGACTTCTTCTCAAGCATTCCTTTGGAATGACTTGGAAATAATTTCTCAAACTATGCTTTATTAATGACCTACACTTTGCAAACCCTCCATAAATAGCCTTCTACTACAGTCAGGCAAATGTATTCATTCCCAAGCATTCTGTCTGGAATGGCATCCTATCAAAACCTCACAGCCAAAAGTGCAACACATTTTATTTCCTCCTTGCTCTTGAACTCAGGTTACTGCAGCAGATACAGTGAAGCAGTGAGGAAAGGCAAACAAAAAACTTCAAAATATGTCCACACTCAAAGCAAAAACAAAAAAACAAATAGCCGAAATGTAGATTACTCAAGCAAATATCTTGCATTCTAGTGAACAGGGATTATTTTGCCACTCTTTAACATACCTAGGAACAAATGAAATCCCTATCCCCCTCACAGAATACCCGTCATGCCCCATGCACAATACCCCCCCATCCCCACCTCCACAATAACCTACTCCAACCCCAAAATACAATCACCATCCCTAAAGTATAACACACACAACTCCCCACCCATTCCCACACCATCCTGACATCACATGCCTCCCAAGAAACCCCGAGGTCTTCCCAACAAACCAAACATAGCAACTTAGATGACTTGAAAATGCATGCGCAAAGAGAGAAAGCTGATTACTGAGCAAATGAAAAAAAGCATTTCAGCAGCCTGATAAAAGGAGTCAGGGTCTGTCACTTAAAAAGAACTCTACCCTAAGGTCATGACCCCAATGGCCTTGACACTAGTGTCATAAGTCGCGGTCTTGACACTGGTGCCCTCAGCAAGAGAGAAGCAAGCAAGAGCAGCAGCGGTGACCTGAGCGAGAGACTGGGGCATGCACACTGCCCTTTCCCCCTCAGAACCCAATCCAAATTGGCCATCAATGACTCTGTGATCTCTATTACATTGCACCGACACTCTGATGGGTAACAAATAACAGTTTTGACTTGTGTGCAGCACAAAAAGACTGAAAATTCAATAGCAAAGACCACACATCTTCCTGTTCAATGTTATTCTTTCCAATCATTTAGTGAATCTAAACCAATTTCTCAAAATTTTGTTAAAATACAAAAGTATGCATTAAAACCTCACATGTTCTGTAGGGTTGATGTTACAAAGACTAATTAAGTCAAAGACAAATCAGAGATTTTATTATGCACTATCATGCATATACATTATTTGTGAGTCACACATAAACTGTTATGCTGAGAAAGATGAAACCTGCATCAAAATGTCGTTAATCCATCCAAGAGTGCATTAGTAATCAGAGTGAAACAAAGAGAGTAGAAAGGTGTCACAATGATGAAAAAAACAAAAAAAATTCAAAATGTCGGTGCTGAGAATTTAGAAGATTGCGTCACTGCTAAGACACACACGAATCAATCCAAGGACAACAGCAAAAGAGAAAATGCAAATTGCCTTCACACTGCAAGGCAGTCACAAGGAAAAGGTGATCTATCTGCCTAGATCAAGCTCAGTACTCCAAAATCATGCAGACACACATCAGTGTACTTCATTTTCAATGCTGCAACATCATTCTTTCCAAAAGCTGCCAAAATTCAGCAGAGAAATCAGCACCATTTACATTGTTCCCAAACAGCATGATACATACTTTTCAGAATTAGAATGACAAGAATACCACACTTATTGCTGTAAACATTTATCTCACTTTTGACGAAATTTTCATATTTCATTTCGACAGAGGAAAAGGGGGAGGGACACATCGCAAATGCATGCCCAAACAGAACACTTTTTGCATAGTCCTTTCATGCATAACGACCAGGTACATCAATGCTAGACTGCTTTGGTCACACACAAAATTTCCACAGCCTCTGTAAACCCAGATGTGTCCACCCCACAGCCAAGGGCCGCCCTAGCCAGAAAGAGGTGACTATTCCCTGACACACTGACAGCATGTAGAAGCTGCAGTCACATGCTTTCATAATTGTGCAACTCTGGCAATAATCACAATCAATGGCAGTGCGGGGATTTCCAGCCTAAAGCAACAAAGCAAAGAAATGGTGCCGAGTCCCACAGTATGGCAAGCAACTCACTATCAAAGCTACAGGCTGATACGCTGGGCTATGGCTCAGGACACAAAAAAAACTCAGGACTGCACAACAAACTGTTTGCATGTATTGCAGTTAACATACATCTCTCACTTTAATTCTTACTGCCCCACCACTCTAAGCGATGGCTGCAACAGAGTGTAGATGCCCACTGCAGCCAACCTATCAAGTACTCCACCCTCCATTGTCCTAGCTCACTCCCATCCAGAGGAACAGAAAATGACACAAGCAAACAAACGGTACAGTAAGGGATGGCAACATGACAAAGAGTGCAAGGGTTATAGCAACTGGCCAAGAGCCTTCAACAGCGCACATACCCGCGATGACAGTGTTGATGCATTCGTACAGCAAAGACATGGCTGATGTACTGAAATGCAAACAAGAGTAACATTTCATTTCATCCAGTACAGATCTTGATTTCCATGTAGAATACAAACACTCCAGTATCCATGTTCTAGTGATTTAACAAGTCCTGTCCACACATATCTTGATCATCACACAACTACCTGGCAGCAAATCCAAACAGCAACATGACACAAATGAGAGATCTGTCAGAAGGTCAAGTGTTGCATAGTTACAACCAACTGCTACAGAACTCCATTCACAGAGAATCTTGTCAGCCAGTTTGGTGCCAGGAGAGGGGAAAGAGGGGCAGGCGTACCTGTGGATCAGGTTGGTGAGGGGCTCAATCAGCTTCTTCCCCAGCCTCGGCTCCAGGGGGGTCAGCGCTCCAAACTGAAACATGCATCATCAATGACGCCTCCTCACCTTCCATTCAGCGCTCCAAACTGAAACATGCATCATCAATGACGTCTCCTCACCTCCCATTCAGCGCTCCAAACTGAAACATGCATCATCAATGACGTCTCCTCACCTCCCCTTCAGCGCTCCAAACTGAAACATGCATCATCAAAGACCTCTCCTCACCTCCCACGCACTTCCATCCATTCCACTATGCAGGCTGTCATCATGGACTACAAACCACCAATAAGTGACGAGTGATTTCTTTCCCCCTGTGCTGCAGTCATGTACATGCATTCAAATGCACCACCCACCAGTCAACAATGAACATCACTTTTCAAACAAAGCATCCTGAATGAAGTGTCACCTCATGGAAAGCAAGCCACATGTACTACACTGTGAATTACAGGTGACACAGTCCAAGCACCATAGCAACACACCAGTGAGCTTCACACAGCTACGCTGCACTCATCAGCTGAACTAGGATGATCTTCAGGTTTTGCAGCCAGCCCCAGCAGCACTCCCACATCTACCCCAGAGCAGCACCTATGTGCCACTAGGTAATGTCTGTGCAGCTCTGTGATGCAGGAATGCTCCAACAATCAGGAGTGAAAGCTAGTCAGTTCTCCAAATCCACACAGCTCCTTCCTGGACTGACTTCCAACACAAATTATACACGAAACACTGCCTACACAGACAGCATATCTGCCATACTGCTTTCCACACAGATCCTTCCTGGACTGACTTCCTACACAAAGTATACACGAAACACTGCCTACACAGACAGCATATCTGCCATACTGCTATCCACACAGATCCTTCCTGGACTGACTTCCTACACAAATTATACACGAAACACTGCCTACACAGACAGCATATCTGCCATACTGCTTTCCACACAGATCCTTCCTGGACTGACTTCCAACACAAATTATACACGAAACACTGCCTACACAGACAGCATATCTGCCATACTGCTATCCACACAGATCCTTCCTGGACTGACTTCTAACACAGTATACACGAAACACTGCCTACACAGACAGCATATCTGCCATACTGCTATCCACACAGATCCTTCCTGGACTGACTTCCAACACAGTATACACGCAAACACTGCCTTCACAGACAGCATATCTGCCATACTGCTATCCACACAGATCCTTCCTGGACTGACTTCCTACACAAAGTATACACGAAACACTGCCTACACAGACAGCATATCTGCCATACTGCTAGCCACACAGATCCTTCCTGGACTGACTTCCAACACAAACTATACATAAGGCACTGCCTACACAGACAGCATATCTGCCATACTGCTATCCACACAGATCCTTCCTGGACTGACTTCCTACACAAAGTATACACACGGCCGTTCCTAGAGGGCTGTTTAGTTCAGCCGCACTGCTACACGATGCTGGGGTAAGAAGTGGGTCACGCAATCTTAAAATAACATTTTGCAGCGAGGAGCCTCACCCTATTCATCCCCCACTGAAACTAGCTTTCTAAATACTTCTGTTTTTTGTTCAACCTTCCTGTGCTCCTTTGTGCTGCATGAATTAAACTATATCAGCAGAAAAGAGCAGAAATTCTGCTTTACGATGATATGCGTCATGCATAGACTACGAATTGTGGATTGTATGCAATCCGTCTTCAACGGCCGGCTTCTGCACAGCATATTTTCACAGCGTGGCTGGCATCTGGCTATTTACTCCAACTCCGAACAAACACGGTCGTGAGCATAGAGTTAATATGACTTATATTTTTCAAGCAACAGACACAGTAACATTCATACACTCAATCTGTCTTACCGGAAAAAGGGATACTTTTTCCCAACGGCGAGGAGAGAAGTCTTTGCACTCCATGTGATATTGTGCCAGGTAAGTTTCCACTCAGTCGATCCTCTCTCTCTCTCTCTCTCTCTCTCTCTCTCTCTCTCTCTCTCTCTCTCTCTCTCTCTCACTGTTTCACTCTCTAGCTCTCTTTGTCACTCTCTCTCTCTCTGTCACTCTCTCTCTCACTCTGTGTCACTCTCTAGCTTTCTCTGTCTCTCTCTCTCTCTGTCTCTCTCTCTCTCTCTCTCTGTCACTCTCTCTCTCACTCTGTCACTCTCTAGCTTTCTCTGTCTCTCTCTCTCTCTATCTCTCTCTCTCTCTCTGTCACTCTCTCTCTCTCTCACTCTGTGTCACTCTCTAGCTTTCTCTGTCTCTCTCTCTCTCTGTCTCTCTCTCTCTCTCTCACTCTCTCACTCTCTCACTCTCTCTCTGTGTCTCTCTCCTCTCTCTCTCTCTCTCTCTCTCTCTCTCTCTCTCTCTCTCTCTCTCTCTCTCTCTCTCTCTCTCTCTCTCTCTCTCTCTCTCTCGTCTCTCTCCATTATGACGCTTGTAACATGATGCGTTGGGCACACGTACTCGATCATAAGCTGAATACTCTATACAGCTGCAAAGATGTCAATAAACGTACTCCAGAAGTATATCCAACAAATGAACGTTGTGGAAATTCTAGTTTAGTCCAAACGAAGCACAGATATCCAATGGCATGTAGACACAGCGCGAGCGATCCCGAGCGTATAGTTCAACACTACATGAAGTGTTCTGCTTCAAAAATCACGCACAGACATTCAAGGCCGTTTTCAGGGAAAAGAAGAAAGTATCCGTAATATGCAATGCAGCCGCATGTCTCTTAAAAGGTGTACACCAAATACATTCAATATGAGCTTTCGGGAAACTCTAGCAGTGTTAATAAACGAGAATGATTCCCAAGCGAAAATACATAGAACAAAGAGGGCGCGAATCAGTTCAGGCGCGCTGCAGGCCGGCGCGGGATGCGTACGTGACCAGTGTCCTCCTGTAGAGATACATAGTTCGCTTCAACTAAACAGCCCAATTCAGCGCCTGCTGGACGGCCGTGTACACGAAACACTGCCTACACAGACAGCATATCTGCCATACTGCTATCCACACAGATCCTTCCTGGGCTGACTTCCAACACAAAGTATACACGAAACACTGCCTACACAGACAGCATATCTGCCATACTGCTATCCACACAGATCCTTCCTGGACTGACTTCCAACACAGTATACACGCAAACACTGCCTTCACAGACAGCATATCTGCCATACTGCTATCCACACAGATCCTTCCTGGACTGACTTCCTACACAAAGTATACACGAAACACTGCCTACACAGACAGCATATCTGCCATACTGCTATCCACACAGATCCTTCCTGGACTGACTTCCAACACAAACTATACATAAGGCACTGCCTACACAGACAGCATATCTGCCATACTGCTATCCACACAGATCCTTCCTGGACTGACTTCCTACACAAAGTATACACGAAACACTGCCTACACAGACAGCATATCTGCCATACTGCTATCCACACAGATCCTTCCTGGGCTGACTTCCAACACAAAGTATACACGAAACACTGCCTACACAGACAGCATATCTGCCATACTGCTATCCACACAGATCCTTCCTGGACTGACTTCCAACACAAACTATACATAAGGCACTGCCTACACAGACAGCATATCTGCCATACTGCTATCCACACAGATCCTTCCTGGACTGACTTCCAACAAAAAGTACACATAAGGCACTGCCTACACAGACAGCATATCTGCCACACTGCAACAGGACTGCTACAGCTCTTGCCCCATGGCTGGCCGGGTGCAAAGAAGTCAGTCACTCACCAGCTTGATGATTTTGATGAGGACCCAGTTGTTGGTGGAGCTGGTCATCAGCTTGAAGAAGAGCGGTGCCAGGGAGAGGTAGTTCTTGGGGTTTTTCCTTGCCAGCTCACAGATCACGTTCACTGCTGCCGACTGCACACCTGCGGGTCAAATCAAATGTCCCCCAAGTGAGCTAACATTCCTAGCAAGAAAACTGCTAACAAACATGCCATTAAATTCATGTTCCTCTCAAAAGCAGGAAAACCAAAGAATTGAAGATTAAAATCTCTTCCACAACAGACTGCATTGATTCAAAGACTTCAATCATATCTTCAAAACCTCAGGCATTTTGTTACAGTAACAGTGACAGATATAAAAGAGCCCCCATCCCCATCCGAACAGTTGTCCAGGCAACCATGGAACACAAACAGGCAACATCAGTATGGGGGTCATGGCTACCTGGATCCGGGTCCTCCAGCTTCTCCTTGAGGCGGGGAAAGGCAGGCCTCAGGGCCTCAGGGAACTGCAGGAACACCTTGTACATGATCAGCACCCCCTTCTTGCGCAGGTAAGGCTTGGACGACGTCATCTGCCGAACAGCAGCAAAGGAAAGGTGAAGACTTATGTTTGAAGGACTCTTTAGAGGCTCACCACCATACAGTACAACATACAGCTGGGGCTAGTTATATATCTTTTTTTTAATGTACATAAATATTAAAGGGATTCTAATGGGTGGGGCAAGAGCACCAAGAATTGCGATTTTTGCAAAACCCATTGGAAGAATACTTCTGTTCCTACAAATTAAAAAAAAGCACAGTTTGTATGTACCACATCTTATTCCCACGGCAGACTCGACTGCATAAAGCTAGCTCATCAATCCTTCATACAACTCTGCAGACTTGACTGCATAAAGCTAGCTCATCAATCCTTCATACAACTCTGCAGACTTGACTGCATAAAGCTAGCTCATCAATCCTTCATACAACTCTGCAGACTTGACTGCATAAAGCTAGCTCATCAATCCTTCATACAACTCTGCAGACTTGACTGCATAAAGCTAGCTCATCAATCCTTCATACAACTCTGCAGACTTGACTGCATAAAGCTAGCTCATCAATCCTTCATACAACTCTGCAGACTTGACTGCATAAAGCTAGCTCATCAATCCTTCATACAACTCTGCAGACTTGACTGCATAAAGCTAGCTCATCAATCCTTCATACAACTCTGCAGACTTGACTGCATAAAGCTAGCTCATCAATCCTTCATACAACTCTGCAGACTTGACTGCATAAAGCTAGCTCATCAATCCTTCATACAACTCTGCAGACTTGACTGCATAAAGCTAGCTCATCAATCCTTCATACAACTCTGCAGACTTGACTGCATAAAGCTAGCTCATCAATCCTTCATACAACTCTGCAGACTTGACTGCATAAAGCTAGCTCATCAATCCTTCATACAACTCTGCAGACTTGACTGCATAAAGCTAGCTCATCAATCCTTCATACAACTCTGCAGACTTGACTGCATAAAGCTAGCTCATCAATCCTTCATACAACTCTGCAGACTTGACTGCATAAAGCTAGCTCATCAATCCTTCATACAACTCTGCAGACTTGACTGCATAAAGCTAGCTCATCAATCCTTCATACAACTCTGCAGACTTGACTGCATAAAGCTAGCTCATCAATCCTTCATACAACTCTGCAGACTTGACTGCATAAAGCTAGCTCATCAATCCTTCATACAACTCTGCAGACTTGACTGCATAAAGCTAGCTCATCAATCCTTCATACAACTCTGCAGACTTGACTGCATAAAGCTAGCTCATCAATCCTTCATACAACTCTGCAGACTCGACTGCATAAAGCTAGCTCATCAATCCTTCATACAACTCTGCAGACTTGACTGCATAAAGCTAGCTCATCAATCCTTCATACAACTCTGCAGACTTGACTGCATAAAGCTAGCTCATCAATCCTTCATACAACTCTGCAGACTCGACTGCATAAAGCTAGCTCATCAATCCTTCATACAACTCTGCAGACTTGACTGCATAAAGCTAGCTCATCAATCCTTCATACAACTCTGCAGACTTGACTGCATAAAGCTAGCTCATCAATCCTTCATACAACTCTGCAGACTTGACTGCATAAAGCTAGCTCATCAATCCTTCATACAACTCTGCAGACTTGACTGCATAAAGCTAGCTCATCAATCCTTCATACAACTCTGCAGACTTGACTGCATAAAGCTAGCTCATCAATCCTTCATACAACTCTGCAGACTTGACTGCATAAAGCTAGCTCATCAATCCTTCATACAACTCTGCAGACTTGACTGCATAAAGCTAGCTCATCAATCCTTCATACAACTCTGCAGACTCGACTGCATAAAGCTAGCTCATCAATCCTTCATACAACTCTGCAGACTCGACTGCATAAAGCTAGCTCATCAATCCTTCATACAACTCTGCAGACTTGACTGCATAAAGCTAGCTCATCAATCCTTCATACAACTCTGCAGACTTGACTGCATAAAGCTAGCTCATCAATCCTTCATACAACTCTGCAGAATGTTTCATCACACAGTGCTTCAGATTGTTGGCGCGCCCGCGCCATTGGCGCATATTTTATCAGAATGGCGCGTTACTTTCAATGTGTATGCGCCAGCCGGGCGCGTCATAAAAATCGCCAACTTGTATCAATCCTCGGTCCGTCTGTACCACTAAGCCACACCAAGCACATGTGGCCACACCACGGAGTACCAAAACCGACGCCAAACCGATGAACAGGCCTCAAACGTCGACAACGTCAAGTCAAACTGCTGCATTGCCTAGCATCGATGCATCGCTCTGTGTGATTGGCTAATAGCCAGCAAACAACCAATCAGCGAACATCTATCAGTTTACCTTGCACAGACTCTCACACGTGTGAGGAATCAAGATGCCACCGAAGAAAAGGCTTAGAAAAGAAACTGAAGAAAACCAACGTCAGTTGACGTTGTCTTCAATGTTTTGCAAGAATAAAGCAAGCGGTAACTGTTTAGTTTTTATCTCTTACGAGCTCCTTCCAAAGCTGATGTCCATGTGGAGCAGTGCAAGTCTGAGTTTGTCAACACCTGAGTGCACTGAAAAAGGACTTTGATCTCGAAGAAAAGACCTACAAGCAGTGTAAAATCACCGTTCTGGTTCAGAAAGTCTCCTCTACTCTGCTGCCCTCATTTGTAGAAGAAGTCCTCTCCAATCTGGATAAGAGATTTCCTGATGCGGAGCTGCTCCAGGCATTCAACGTTCTAGCTATGAGGCCGATTTCATTTGTTGACAAGATAAAGCTGGATGACTGGGGCATGAAACAAATGGAGAAATTTCTTCAACCGTTTGCTGACGAGAAGACCCACTCCTGGGTCTGCGAGGGCCAGAACTGCTCACTGAAAACTGCTCAGCCGTTCATCAACAGAGACGAGACTTGGCAAGAATGGAGGCTGCTCAAGAGAACAGTTCTCAGTGAACACTTTCCCAGAGATTATTTCGTCACCCTTTGGCAGATAGATGATCGCCAAATTCTACCATGCAGCTGATGAATTTCCAAATGTAAAGAAGCTGACAGCTGTGGCCCTGACCCTGCCCATCCACACAGCAGACTGTGAAAGATCGTTCTCTGTGCAAAATTACGTCCAAACACAGAGGGGGAGAGCATGCACTCTCTAGCACACACTGTGACCAGCTGATGAGGGTGTGCATTGATGGACCTATCTTCCAGGACATGCCCTTTAACCGTGCAGTGCAGGTGTGGGCGGAAAGTCGCAACCGCTACCTGTTCAAGAAGAACTAGGGCACGAGACTGTCCTAGGACCTATTGATGGAGTTATTCAGAAGGAAATACTGTGGACTGTTGTGTATTTGTGTGTGTAATTTGCTGGATGGCAAAAAACAAGTTGAGACTAAATTCTTTGGACTCGCTGCACCATTTTTGTGGTGTGTATGTGTGTAGAGGGGTTGTGTTTGACTGGTTGAAGCAGATCTCTGTTAGATTTCATTGTGTTAGGCCCTAAAACCAAGTTTGTTTAAACAAAACATCATGCTACCAAGAAAGAATAGAGTGGGTTTTGAGTGATCATGACTCTGTGTCCACAGAACGAAATGTTAAAAGAGACAATAAAACAACTGAAAGACACACAGCTTGACATGTGTTTGTATTCATTTGTGTGTGTGTGTGTGGGGGGGGGGGGGGGGGGGGGGGCTGTAGGGGTGTCATGTGTGGGGTGGAGGGTCATTCTGTTTGAAGTGAAGGTTTGATTGTTAATGACCCATGTTTTTCAAAATTGACCCATCATTTTGCCTGGCCATGGGCCATTGGGCCCATGAAGTCTGAAAACAATCTGAAGCACTGATCTCAGCAGTGGCAGGGTCATTAGCTCTGAGAGTCACTGCTTTACACCAAGGAGTCAACAAGACAGCAGCAATGTCTGCTGTAAGTGATGCAATCAAACTCTTCTTCCAATGCCCAACAGGCAGCCTGCAGTGGCACCCACCAGCGTCATGATGTCATTGGCCAGGTCACGCGCCAGGTCAGGCGTGATGAAACAGGACAGGCCGTTGAGGGCCACTCCGGCATCGTACATGTTTTGGCTGTTTAGATCCTGTACAAAGTAGAGATCTGTGTGTAAATATCATGAAAATGTGAACTGATGGGAAAAAATACACATGCACACATGCATACACACACACACATACACACACGCACACACATATGCATACATACTTACATACACACACACACATATGCACACACACACACACACACACACACTCACACACACACACATAATTTAAAAATAATTTCCTCAGCAATCTTTGGATTCAACCAATCATGGCATCCAAAAGAAAAGTCTTCATCTTCTGTTTCAATGAAATATCTCAATCTCTTTTCCAAATTCTTGTTACAGAACAAGCAAATAAAGATGAATAAATAAATAGAAGAAAAGGAAGAAAAAAGGGAGAGTAATTTTTAAAAAATGGGGGGAAAAAACCCAGAAGTCCATTTAAAAATAAGTTTCCTGATTGAAATGAGTGCATGACATAAATCTCTCCATCCTTGGTCAGACAGAAGCTTTTGATCCAAAGGATAAGGGCATGTAAAAATAATGAGCTTAAAGTTATAAATAAATAAATAAATAAATAAATAAATAAATAAATAAATAAATAAATAAATAAATAAATAAATAAATAAATAAATAGAAAGAAATAAAAAAATTAACTAAACTGCCAATGGCAATCAATGATCTCACATTTCAGTCATTAATCCAAACCCCATTTATTCTCTTCAAACACACTACTTTTGAAAGAAGCAGAAGAAGAAGAAGAAGAAGAAGAAGAAGAAGAAGAAGAAGAAGAAGAAGAAGAAGAAGAAGAAGAAGAAGAAGAAGAAGAAGAAGAAAAGAAGACAGAAGAAGAAAAGAAGACAGAAGAAGAAAAGAAGACAGAAGAAGAAAAGAAGACAGAAGAAGAAAAGAAGACAGAAGGAGGAGGAGGAGGAGGAGGAGGAGGAGGAGGAGGAGGAGGAGGAGGAGGAGGAGGAGGAGGAGCAGCAGCAGCAGCAGCAGCAAAAGAAGAAGAAGAAGAAGAAGAAGAAGAAGAAGAAGAAGAAGAAGAAGAAGAAGAAGAAAGAATACAGATGGAGGAGGAGGAGGAGGAGGAGGAGGAGGAGGAGGAGGAGGAGGAGGAGGAGGAGGAGGAGGAGGAGGAGGAGGAGGAGGAGGAGGAGGAGGAGGAGGAGGAGGAGGAGGAGGAGGAGGAGGAGGAGGAGAAGAAGGAGGAGGCGCAAAAGGAGGAGAAGAAGGAGGAGGTGCAAAAGAAGAAGAAGAAGAAGAAGAAGAAGAAGAAGAAGAAGAAGAAGAAGAAGAAGAAGAAGAAGAAGAAGAAGAAGAAGAAGAAGAATTAATGTGACTAAGCTAATCCTAATTAAATATAATTTTAAAAAGTACACAAGTCACACACAAAACTCAGGCAGCTGACTGCAACTAGTACAAGGAAACCTTACTTGCAATGGATGCTAGTTGCTACAGCCCTCGGACCTACACATGCTACTAGTGTCAAGACTGCAAGGAAACCTTACTTGCAATGGATGCTAGCTGCTACAGCCCTCGGACCTACACATGCTACAACAATGTCAAGACTGCAAGGAAACCTTACTTGCAATGGATGCTATAGCCCTCTGACCTACACACGCTACAACAGTGTCAAGACTACAAGGAAACCTTACTTGCAATGGATGCTAGTTGCTACAGCCCTCTGACCTACACATGCTACAACAGTGTCAAGACTGCAAGGAAACCTTACTTGCAATGGATGCTAGTTGCTACAGCCCTCTGACCTACACATGCTACAACAGTGTCAAGACTGCAAGGAAACCTTACTTGCAATGGATGCTAGCTGCTACAGCCCTCTGACCTACACACGCTACAACAGTGTCAAGACTGCAAGGAAACCTTACTTGCAATGGATGCTAGATACTACAGCCCTCTGACCTACACGTGCTACAACAGTGTCAAGACTGCAAGGAAACCTTACTTGCAATGGATGCTAGATACTACAGCCCTCTGACCTACACACGCTACAACAGTGTCAAGACTGCAAGGAAACCTTACTTGCAATGGATGCTAGTTGCTACAGCCCTCGGACCTACACATGCTACAACAGTGTCAAGACTGCAAGGAAACCTTACTTGCAATGGATGCTAGATACTACAGCCCTCTGACCTACACATGCTACAACAGTGTCAAGACTGCAAGGAAACCTTACTTGCAATGGATGCTAGCTGCTACAGCCCTCTGACCTACACATGCTACAACAGTGTCAAGACTGCAAGGAAACCTTACTTGCAATGGATGCTAGATACTACAGCCCTCTGACCTACACATGCTACAACAGTGTCAAGACTGCAAGGAAACCTTACTTGCAATGGATGCTAGTTGCTACAGCCCTCGGACCTACACATGCTACAACAGTGTCAAGACTGCAAGGAAACCTTACTTGCAATGGATGCTAGATACTACAGCCCTCTGACCTACACATGCTACAACAGTGTCAAGACTGCAAGGAAACCTTACTTGCAATGGATGCTAGTTGCTACAGCCCTCGGACCTACACATGCTACAACAGTGTCAAGATTGCAAGGAAACCTTACTTGCAATGGATGCTAGATACTACAGCCCTCTGACCTACACATGCTACAACAGTGTCAAGACTGCAAGGAAACCTTACTTGCAATGGATGCTAGTTGCTACAGCCCTCTGACCTACACATGCTACAACAGTGTCAAGACTGCAAGGAAACCTTACTTGCAATGGATGCTAGTTGCTACAGCCCTCTCACCTACACATGCTACAACAGTGTCAAGACTGCAAGGAAACCTTACTTGCAATGGATGCTACAGCCCTCTCACCTACACATGCTACAGCAGTGTCAAGACTGGCACTCACCTTTCGGATCATGTTAGTTGTCAACATCAGCACATCTGTTCCCTCATGGAAACTCTGTGACGCTCCTAAGTAACCAATTCTCTTCAAAGGAAAAAAAAGCATTTTTTCAATATTGGTGCTACAACATGGATCACCAAATAATTAAAGACAACAGTCACAGCAGAGATACCACACAGGGTGAGGACAAAATCACAACAAATAACAAGAAATGATCACAAACTAGAAATATGGAAATTCCCATTTATTCCTTACTTGGATTAAATCACATACATGTATAATGCAATTTGCAATGCAATGATTAGATGATTGATATTAAGTTAATTCTTCTGTGGCCTAACTAACTAGGAGTCATGCAAATTCATCATCATGTCACTGTTTACTTCCAGAGTTAGATGCAAGAACTGTCCCACACCATGATGACAAACAATTTGGTGATCATCCACAACTGACCTTGAAAGTAAACTTGGTGGAGCTCATGACTTCTATGACGTTGAATGCCGCCCAGCTGATGTCGTAGGACAGCATCTGGAGCTGTCAACACAGGGACAGGGCATGCCATGATTGTGCCATATATTTGTCAATTTCAAAAGAATAAAAACCGCTGGCGCTGAACCTCCAGGTTTTCGTATATTTATTTTTAAAAAGAGATAAAAGAACGGGTTCGAACCCGCAACCTCTCGAGAAAAGAGGAGGAAAAAATACACACACACACAAACACAAAAAACCAGGTCGGGTTCGAACCCACAACCTCTCGAAAAAAGAGAGAAAAGAAAGTTTCAGTGCAGAATCGAACCTGGTCATGCATGACCAAGAGTGCAACGCTCTACCAGCTTAGCCATTTGAGAATTGATATGACGGAGTGTTTGTAAAGCATTTATAACGTTCTTTTCCCTAAACCCCCTTGCAAGCTATCGGCCCAGGAAACAATCGACCATATATTTTAAACATGATGGATAGGTTCAGGAAGCTCCTATTATGACATGTTTTGTTTTGCATTGGCTTGTCATAGACGCTGAATTAACACTCACACAGTCACACAGAGGAGGAGGTGTATTATATAGGTATGTGCGAGAAAAAACGAAAGGTAAATGACACGAATGAAATGTAGTTCATTGAAAAGAGCATAAAAAGATCATTCCAATGGTATAAGTATGAACACTGTGGGTCAATTTGTTTAAAAGTTATGAATTTTAATTGAATAAAATCCGGCTCTTTGTTTTACTATAAAGACAATAGAAAGCTGATTTTAGCGAGATTTCCGACAGAGTGACCTCCCAGTTTTCGCGTGTCTCTCCCGGAGCGCTTGTGCAAGATACACTATGTATAGTGAGTGTTGTATCTATGCCACGTGCGTGAGGAATAAAGTTTAGTGTATGAATAGCAGAATGCAAGTGCGTGCAAGGGTTTTTATAGTATTTCTTGAAAGCGATATGTCTGTGAGAAACCGTTTGTTCCGTAGTTTGTAAACATGAACACTAATTAGCCGAGTGCGTGGAGAAGGGAGTGTAAACACTAAAAATATAACATGAAAATTCCCACACTTAAAGCTGGGAAAAGGTTCAAGGTGTCAGTAAACTATATCTCTCCTAAAAGATCTAAACACAATTTTCTCCATGGAAAAGCACGTCTCTAACAAGCTGGTCTTAATAAAGAAATAAACACCGGACGCATATTTATGATCTGCGCTCTGAGCAGCAGATGATCGAGCAGCTAGCATACAGGCCTATATTATAATTATAATAATGATAGCTGCGATGGCATTTTGGATCTCCCATTAGAAAAAGCGACTGGTGTCAATAGGTTAGAAAGCTTTTCCTCGCATAACTCTGAACACTGTGGTGTTTCTACCTGGAATTAGAATCGACGCTTTCATTCACTCATAGCTGAAAATGAAGCGACGACGGCACGGAGAAAACTGCGCTGCAATATCGTGTTCAAATGCCAGATACGGCTGTCGTGGAAAATCTTTTTTCCGCTTCCCCCGAGACGAGACAAGACCCAGCCTTGCACGAGCAATGAGGATAGTTGATCTTCTGCTTAACAGCGTCAAGATGGATATAAATTATCGATGTGGTGTTTCATTTTTTCGCACTGATCTGAAGCACCGAGCTGTCACCTCCACCGTGTAATCCTCTTGCCCATAGATCTTAATTTCGTCTAAATAACATGAGTAATATTTATTCATACCCCTGTCTATCACAGTCTGAGAAATCTTCTCACTGTCTGGCAAAAATGAGACACAAATGCTGTCCGGAATACAATGCAACGAGTTAAGTCTGCGTTCATTTGGAAGCCATTTTTGCGCCCGCATCTGTTACCACGAGAGATACAGCAAGAAAGTGACGTGGCTGTGGAGTGGGTCGCCATTCCATGAATTGACTACTTGCATCGTAAAAAATCATTCTTTCTCCTTCTCCATTGTTCTCGAAATTATTCCTCCTGGCATAGATTCTATATAGGATCCATCCTCCTAAAAAATCTCCTCGCAAATGACGTCACGTTTATTCGACGTCAAATGATGACGTCACAGATTTTGCAAAATGGAGTCTGTTGAATCGTTTTCAGTGAAACACCAAAATGTAAAAAAGTCACTTTCTTTTCAAACCTCGATTCTGAAAATTTGATAATATTGAATGGGACCTAACTTCCAGTCAGTGTGCAAAATCTCAAGGAAATCCGTCCAGTAGTTTTTGAGATATAGGCCGTGGAGACGGGACAGACACACAGACACACACACAGACAGACTAATAAAGTCTGTAGGACCTCCAGTAAACCTGGAGGGATAATTAAACATCTATGGAAAAGCTCAACTCTTTCAGCACAGAACAAAACAAGAAGGGCAAAGCCCATACGACTCACATGCTTGACCTTGACCTTTATATGACCTTGACCTTCAGGTGACCTTCAAGGTCAAGGTCAAACAACTAAACCTACCAATGACATCATACACAAAGAAATGCTTTACACATTTTTCCTACCAAAATACATGTGACCTTGACCCAAGGTCAAGGTCATCCAAGGTCATGCAACACAAAGCTGTTAATTCAAGACATAGGAAGCACAATGGTGCTTATTGGCACTTTCTACCATGAGATATAGTCACTTTTAGTGGTTCACTACCCCATTTTGGTCACATTTCATAAGGGTCAAAGTGACCTTGACCTTGATGAAATGTGAACAAATGTGTCTCATGATGAAAGTATAACATGTGCCCCACATAATTATTAAGTTTGAAACAGTTATCTTCCATAGTTCAGGGTCAAGGTCACTTCAAAATATGTATACAATCCAACTTTGAAGAGCTCCTGTGACCTTGACCTTGAAGCAAGGTCAACCAAACTGGTATCAAAAGATAGGGCTTGCTTTGACCTATATACCACTTGTAGCTAAGGTCGCCATTCTCAATAACGTGGGAGAAAATTGGGAAAATGTGAAAAATGACTGTTTTTGAGACCACATTTATGGCTCCTGTGACCTTGACCTTGAAGCAAGGTCAAGTCACTGTGTATGTTTTTTGAGGCCTTGTCATCATACACCATCATGCCACATTTGGTGTTGATAGACTTAATAGTCTCCGAGAAAAATCCAACGTTTAAGTTTTTTACGCCCGGACGGACGGACGGACGGACGACACGGCTCAGTACATAGACTCACTTTTGCTTCGCATGTGAGTCAAAAAAGTGATAGAAAACAAAATCCTACCAAGGTGGCTGAAAAATCTTTTTAAAAGCAAGAAGTTTTCATACATATTTGTGTTAGGAAAGTTAATTATGCAAAGCTTTAATAAAGAAAATAAATGGCCTTTCTTCATTTGTGAAAATACTTTTCACGTGTGACCTTGCTGATATTGCCAATTCTGCAAGCACTTTCCTGTGTAATGTGTGACAAGAAGTATGAGCCTATGGAAGGAAAAACATCGAATGCAGCTCGTAATTCTGAATAAGCCAGCTGATGGCGTGAACACGCGCGCATGAACATAAGCACACCCAACCATGCATGGGCATGGCCACACACAGCGGAGGCAAGGAGGAGACTTACGTAAGTGAGCTTGTTGACGGCATTGGCCTTGATGGCCACATTCTCCTGCTTCAGCTCCTGCTTGATCTCGTCAATGCACTCCGCTATGAACTTGGCCTGCAAGACACACAAGTTGAACATGGAGTCCAGCTGTGTAGAGAGAACTTTCAGTTTCATCAATCACAGTCATAGGTATCCACTTGCTCTACATCTCTCTCTCTCTCTCTCTCTCTCTCTCTCTCTCTCTCTCTCTCTCTCTCTCTCTCTCTCTCTCTCTCTCTCTCTCTCTCTCTCTCTCTCTCTCTCTCATACACACACACAAACACACAAACACACACACAGACACACACAGGCACACATGCATGCACACACATGCATACGCACATCCACACACACATGTGCATGTACACACATACACATATGTACACACATTGCCATACTCACACACACGCATGCACACACACGCACGCACATGCACACACACACACACACACACACACACACACACACACACACACAATTTCTAACATACACAAGCATATACCAATGCCTTTACAAGCATAGAATACAACTTCTTCTGGGTCCAACTCCAACTAGCATATTACAGTACAGACTATTTTGTGAGGAATGTATCATTTCCAAGTTCAGCTTGATGCTGCATTTGTACTTGTAAGTTTGCACACAACAATTTGCACAAAAAGTTTATCCTCAAGATTCTGCCACAAACTCTGGGTATTCATTTTACTCATAATTTATGTGACAGAATGAGAAACTGGGCTAAAGATGGCAAAATGGTTTTTGAGCAAACACTGAGAAACGTTATGAGCACATTATGTTATGTAATAGCTTTTTTGAAGTTTACAACACTGTTAAACATGATAATTTCCTCTATGAGCATGCTCAACAAATAAATGACAATTGTGGTCAAAATATCTCACTTTGTCATTTTCCTGACTCGAACCTTGTGTTCTCATGCTGTCACACAGTAATAAAACTCTGACCAAGAGGCTAACAAATGAAAACAAAAGCACTTTCTTTTCACTTGGAAGGGATTTGTGACTTGCCTATGTGTATGTCCATGCGAGACAGAGTGAGAGTGAATACACAGATAGCAATAAATCACACATTTACTGTTGTACAATGTACGCTGCTCTTGCAGACTATCGTGACAGCGAGGATGGGTGAATTTTTCAAGCCTCATTTCCTTCATCTCATCTTATCAATGCAGATTGTTACTGTGCTTGGCATTTGGCAGTGAAGTGAAGACAAAATGCAATACAAAATCTCACACAATTCCAAAGAACCTGAGCAACTGATATTTGCATGAATTTCACACGGAGCTGCTGCAAGTAATGACAAGCCCATGGATTCACCTCACAGACAAGGGCATGACTGACAATGTCCCGTCTTGATTGTCTATGCCTCCGTCTGCCCATGTCAATATTGCGTATATGCCTCTGTCTGCCCATGTCAATATTGTGTGTGTCTCTGTCTGCCCATGTCAATATTGCGTATGCCTCTGTCTGCCCATGTCAATATTGCGTGTGCCTCTGTCTGCCCATGTCAAGATTGTGTGTGCCTCTGTCTGCCCATGTCAAGATTGTGTGTGCCTCTGTCTGCTCATGTCAATATTGTGTATGCCTCTGCCCATGTCAAGATTGTGTGTGCCTCTGTCTGCCCATGTCAATATTGTGTATGCCTGTCTGCCCATGTCAAGATTGCGTGTGCCTCTGTCTGCCCATGTCAAGATTGTGTGTGCCTCTGTCTGCCCATGTCAATATTACATGTGCCTCTGTCTGCCCATGTCAATATTGTGTATGCCTCTGTCTGCCCATGTCAAGATTGTGTGTGCCTCTGTCTGCCCATGTCAAGATTGTGTGTGCCTCTGTCTGCCCACGTCAATATTGTGTATGCCTCTGTCTGCCCACATCAAGATTGTGTATGCCTCTGTCTGCCCATGTCAAGATTGTGTATGCCTCTGTCTGCCCATGTCAAGATTGTGTATGCCTCTGTCTGCCCATGTCAAGATTGTGTATGCCTCTGTCTGCCCAGGTCAAGATTGTGTATGCCTCTGTCTGCCCAGGTCAAGATTGTCTATGCCTCTGTCTGCCCAGGTCAATATTGTGTATGCCTCTGTCTGCCCATGTCAAGATTGTGTGTGCCTCTGTCTGCCCATGTCAAGATTGTGTGTGCCTCTGTCTGCCCACGTCAATATTGTGTATGCCTCTGTCTGCCCACATCAATATTGTCTATGCTTCCATCTGCCTCTGCTCATGTTTGGCTGCTTTTCCCGTTAGCTGCTGACAGTCCATTCAACTGTGTGAACTATGCCTGCATTCACACACAACATCTGGGGAGGCAAACAGTTAATCCACTATTGAATTTCTAGACCAGCATATGTGGTTTGCAAGCATTGTTGTTAAATGTGCTCCAAACTCCAGCATACAATTTGCCATCTTTCCTGATAAAGCCTCCATTAAAC
Organism: Theodoxus fluviatilis; assembly: GCA_034096865.1. Taxonomy (NCBI): domain Eukaryota; kingdom Metazoa; phylum Mollusca; class Gastropoda; order Cycloneritida; family Neritidae; genus Theodoxus; species Theodoxus fluviatilis. Next base: position 162,569 of record JAWQFJ010000781.1, on the reverse strand, counting down.
GTTGTTTGAGTGTGTGATGAACATGGAAGAATAATCTGTATCCATGAGCATCAAGGAGCCTACCCTTTGAACAAATTGAAGGCAAGCTCAGCATATCTTTCCAGCATTGGTTATGCTCCATTCTGTTTGCATCAGCAGCTGGTCAAGAAACTTGTGACTGCACACATCCCTCTTTCACAAGGAATGAAGGCAAATCAAATGGCTTTACTTTCCATTAGCCACTCTTGCTCAAACACGTACACTAGGTGTCAAGTCTGTGCAAGTCTGCGTATGTATGTGTGTGTTTCTGTGTGTGTGCTTGCATCTGCTACAAAGTCATCTGTTTTCTGTAATATACACTGTTCTGTAAACAGCAAAATTCAACTCCAACCTATTAACATTAAGTCAAACGCAGAACACACATATGTCTGATAAATGTTGTGATAGCCAGCATTTTCTTGTTTCTCATGCCTGACAAAGAGGGGGGGGAAGAAGACAACTAAACTCTACTTCTCCTGATTAACTTTTGTAGTTATTTTGACAAATTTACATATTAAAAAAAAATAATTGTGAAAATCAATGTCTCCAGGCCTTATAAAAGACTCATTCAATGTTGTTAACTTGTGCGGGTAAATAAAGCCCAACACAAAATGCATCCCTTTGTAAGTCCACCATGGGTACCTGCTTGCAAGAGAGGGTTGATAACATCTGGAGTGCTGGACAGGGCCGAGTCAACAGGGCCAGGCCCGTCACTTTGATGAACTGGCCTTTGATTCCCATAGTGGAGTCATGTTTGGAACATCAACTCCTTCACAGAGTGTTCTTACACTAGCACAGAAGTTACCCAGAAAGTCTGACAAATATTGCATCTAGGACCACCTCGGCACTATGAAACTCCTAAAGGAAAGGGAGTTGGGAGTCAATGACAGAGCCAGATGGTCCAAGTCAAAAAGACCGTAGGGGCGACTAGTGGCAAACCATTGGAGCAACTGTCTGTGTGCTAGAGAGAAAACTGCAGTCTAGATCCACCAGCCACAACTCTCTAGTGCTCCCCTCTGTGTGCTAGAGAACTGCAGTCTAGTTTCACCAGCCACAACACTCTAATGTTCTCTTCTGTGTGCTAGAGAGAGGACTACAGTCTAGATCCACCAGCCACAACACTCTAGTGTTCCCCTCTGTGTGCTAGATGACTGCAGTCTAGATCCACCAGCCATAACACTCTAGTGTTCCCCTCTGTGTGCTAGAGAACTGCAGTCTAGATCCACCAGCCACAACTCTCTAGTGTTCCCCTCTGTGTGCTAGAGGACTGCAGTCTAGATCCACCAGTCACAACTCTCTAGTGTTCCCCTCTGTGTGCTAGAGGACTGCAGTCTAGATCCACCAGCCACAACACTCTAGTGTTACCCTCTGTGTGCTAGAGGACTGCAGTCTAGATCCACCAGCCATAACTCTCTAGTGTTCCCCTCCATGTGCTAGAGGACTGCAGTCTAGATCCACCAGCCATAACACTCTAGTGTTCCCCTCTGTGTGCTAGAGGACTGCAGTTACTGTCTAGATCCACCAGCCACAACACTCTAGTGTTCCCCTCTGTGTGCTAGAGGACTGCAGTCTAGATCCACCAGCCATAACTCTCTAGTGTTCCCCTCTGTGTGCTAGAGGACTGCAGTCTAGATCCACCAGCCACAACACTCTAGTGTTCCCCTCTGTGTGCTAGAGGACTGCAGTCTAGATTCACCAGCCATAACTCTCTAGTGTTCCCCTCTGTGTGCTAGAGGACTGCAGTCTAGATCCACCAGCCACAACACTCTAGTGTTCCCCTGTGTGTGCTAGAGAGAGGACTGCAGTCTAAATCCACCAGCCACAACTCTCTAGTGCTCCCCTCTGTGTGCTAGAGAACTGCTGTCTAGTTTCACCAGCCACAACACTCTAATGTTCTCTTCTGTGTGCTAGAGAGAGGACTACAGTCTAGATCCACCAGCCACAACACTCTAGTGTTCCCCTCTGTGTGCTAGAGGACTGCAGTCTAGATCCACCAGCCATAACACTCTAGTGTTCCCCTCTGTGTGCTAGAGAACTGCAGTCTAGATCCACCAGCCACAACTCTCTAGTGTTCCCCTCTTTGTGCTAGAGGACTGCAGTCTAGATCCACCAGTCACAACTCTCTAGTGTTCCCCTCTGTGTGCTAGAGGACTGTAGTCTAGATCCACCAGCCACAACACTCTAGTGTTCCCCTCTGTGTGCTAGAGGACTGCAGTCTAGATCCACCAGCCATAACTCTCTAGTGTTCCCCTCCGTGTGCTAGAGGACTGCAGTCTAGATCCACCAGCCATAACTCTCTAGTGTTCCCCTCTGTGTGCTAGAGAACTGCAGTCTAGATCCACCAGCCATAACTCTCTAGTGTTACCCTCTGTGTGCTAGAGGACTGCAGTCTAGATCCACCAGCCATAACTCTCTAGTGTTCCCCTCTGTGTGCTAGAGGACTGCAGTCTAGATCCACCAGCCATAACACTCTAGTGTTCCCCTCTGTGTGCTAGAGAACTGCGGTCTAGATCCACCAACCACAACACTCTAGTGTTCCCCTTTGTGTGCTAGAGGACTGCAGTCTAGATCCTCCAGCCACAACACTCTAGTGTTCCCCTGTGTGTGCTAGAGAGAGGACTGCAGTCTAGATCCACCAGCCATAACACTCTAGTGTTCCCCTCTGTGTGCTAGAGGACTGCAGTCTAGATCCACCAGCCACAACACTCTAGTGTTCCCCTCTGTGTGCTAGAGGACTGCAGTCTAGATCCACCAGCCATAACACTCTAGTGTTCCCCTCTGTGTGCTAGAGGACTGCAGTCTAGATCCACCAGCCACAACTCTCTAGTGTTCCCCTCTGTGTGCTAGAGGACTGCAGTCTAGATCCACCAGCCATAACTCTCTAGTGTTCCCCTCTGTGTGCTAGAGGACTGCAGTCTAGATCCACCAGCCATAACTCTCTAGTGTTCCCCTCTGTGTGCTAGAGAACTGCAGTCTAGATCCACCAGCCATAACTCTCTAGTGTTCCCCTCTGTGTGCTAGAGGACTGCAGTCTAGATCCACCAGCCACAACACTCTAGTGTTCCCCTCTGTGTGCTAGAGGACTGCAGTCTAGATCCACCAGCCATAACACTCTAGTGTTCCCCTCTGTGTGCTAGAGAGAGGACTGCAGTCTAGATCCACCAGCCACAACACTCTAGTGTTCCCCTCTGTGTGCTAGAGGACTGCAGTCTAGATCCACCAGCCACAACTCTCTAGTGTTCCCCTCTGTGTGCTAGAGGACTGCAGTCTAGATCCACCAGCCACAACACTCTAGTGTTCCCCTGTGTGTGCTAGAGGACTGCAGTCTAGATCCACCAGCCATAACTCGCTAGTGTTCCCCTCTGTGTGCTAGAGGACTGCAGTCTAGATCCACCAGCCACAACTCTCTAGTGTTCCCCTCTGTGTGCTAGAGGACTGCAGTCTATATCCACCAGCCATAACACTCTAGTGTTCCCCTCTGTGTGCTAGAGGACTGCAGTCTAGATCCACCAGCCATAACACTCTAGTGTTCCCTCTGTGTGCTAGAGGACTGCAGTCTAGATCCACCAGCCATAACTCTCTAGTGTTCCCCTGTGTGTGCTAGAGGACTGCAGTCTAGATCCACCAGCCATAACTCTCTAGTGTTCCCCTCTGTGTGCTAGAGAGGACTGCAGTCTAGATCCACCAGCCATAACTCTCTAGTGTTCCCCTCTGGTTGCTAGAGAACTGCAGTCTAGATCCACCAGCCATAACTCTCTAGTGTTCCCCTCTGTGTGCTAGAGAGGACTGCAGTCTAGATCCACCAGCCATAACTCTCTAGTGTTCCCCTCTGTGTGCTAGAGAACTGCAGTCTAGATCCACCAGCCATAACTCTCTAGTGTTCCCCTGTGTGTGCTAGAGAACTGCAGTCTAGATCCACCAGCCATAACTCTCTAGTGTTCCCCTCTGTGTGCTAGAGAGGACTGCAGTCTAGATCCACCAGCCATAACTCTCTAGTGTTCCCCTCTGTGTGCTAGAGAACTGCAGTCTAGATCCACCAGTCACAACACTCTAGTGTTCCCCTCTGTGTGCTAGAGGACTGCAGTCTAGATCCACCAGCCATAACTCTCTAGTGTTCCCCTCTGTGTGCTAGAGAACTGCAGTCTAGATCCACCAGCCACAACACTCTAGTGTTCCCCTCTGTGTGCTAGAGGACTGCAGTCTAGATCCACCAGTCACAACACTCTAGTGTTCCCCTCTGTGTGCTAGAGGACTGCAGTCTAGATCCACCAGCCATAACTCTCTAGTGTTCCCCTCTGTGTGCTAGAGAACTGCAGTCTAGATCCACCAGTCACAACACTCTAGTGTTCCCCTCTGTGTGCTAGAGGACTGCAGTCTAGATCCACCAGCCATAACTCTCTAGTGTTCCCCTCTGTGTGCTAGAGGACTGCAGTCTAGATCCACCAGTCACAACACTCTAGTGTTCCCCTCTGTGTGCTAGAGGACTGCAGTCTAGATCCACCAGTCACAACACTCTAGTGTTCTCTGTGTGCTAGAGGACTGCAGTCTAGATCCACCAGCCATAACACTCTAGTGTTCCCCTCTGTGTGCTAGAGGACTGCAGTCTAGATCCACCAGCCATAACTCTCTAGTGTTCCCCTCTGTGTGCTAGAGAGGACTGCAGTCTAGATCCACCAGTCACAACACCCTAGTGTTCCCCTCTGTGTGCTAGAGGACTGCAGTCTAGATCCACCAGTCACAACACTCTAGTGTTCCCCTCTGTGTGCTAGAGGACTGCAGTCTAGATCCACCAGCCACAACACTCTAGTGTTCCCCTCTGTGTGCTAGAGATAGGACTACCATCTAGATCCACCAGCCACAACACTCTAGTGTTCCCCTCTGTGTGCTAGAGGACTGCAGTCTAGATCCACCAGCCATAACACTCTAGTGTTCCCCTCTGTGTGCTAGAGAACTGCAGTCTAGATCCACCAGCCATAACACTCTAGTGTTCCCCTCTGTGTGCTAGAGAGAGGACTGCAATCTAGATCCACCATCCACAACACTCTAGTGTTCCCCTCTCTGTGCTAGAGAGAGGACTGCAGTCTAGATCCACCAGCCACAACACTCTAGTGTTCCCCTCTGTGTGCTAGAGGACTGCAGTCTAGATCCACCAGTCACAACACTCTAGTGTTCCCCTCTGTGTGCTAGAGAACTGCAGTCTAGATCCACCAGCCATAACTCTCTAGTGTTCCCCTCTGTGTGCTAGAGAACTGCAGTCTAGATCCACCAGCCACAACTCTCTAGTGTTCCTCTCTGTGTGCTAGAGGACTGCAGTCTAGATCCACCAGCCACAACTCTCTAGTGTTCCCCTCTGTGTGCTAGAGGACTGCAGTCTAGATCCACCAGCCACAACACTCTAGTGTTCCCCTGTGTGTGCTAGAGAACTGCAGTCTAGATCCACCAGCCATAACACTCTAGTGTTCCCCTCTGTGTGCTAGAGGACTGCAGTCTAGATCCACCAGCCATAACACTCTAGTGTTCCCCTCTGTGTGCTAGAGAGGACTGCAGTCTAGATCCACCAGTCACAACACTCTAGTGTTCCCCTCTGTGTGCTAGAGGACTGCAGTCTAGATCCACCAGCCATAACACTCTAGTGTTCCCCTCTGTGTGCTAGAGGACTGCAGTCTAGATCCACCAGCCATAACTCTCTAGTGTTCCCCTCTGTGTGCTAGAGAGGACTGCAGTCTAGATCCACCAGCCATAGCACTCTAGTGTTCCCCTCTGTGTGCTAGAGAGAGGACTGCAGTCTGGATCCACCAGCCATAACACTCTAGTGTTCCCCTCTGTGTGCTAGAGAGAGGACTGCAGTCTAGATCCACCAGCCATAACACTCTAGTGTTCCCCTCTGTGTGCTAGAGGACTGCAGTCTAGATCCACCAGTCACAACACTCTAGTGTTCCCCTGTGTGTGCTAGAGAACTGCAGTCTAGATCCACCAGCCATAACACTCTAGTGTTCCCCTCTGTGTGCTAGAGGACTGCAGTCTAGATCCACCAGTCACAACACTCTAGTGTTCTCTGTGTGCTAGAGGACTGCAGTCTAGATCCACCAGCCATAACACTCTAGTGTTCCCCTCTGTGTGCTAGAGAACTGCAGTCTAGATCCACCAGCCATAACACTCTAGTGTTCCCCTCTGTGTGCTAGAGGACTGCAGTCTAGATCCACCAGTCACAACACTCTAGTGTTCTCCTCTGTATGCTAGAGAACTGCAGTCTAGATCCACCAGCCATAACACTCTAGTGTTCCCCTCTGTGTGCTAGAGGACTGTAGTCTAGATCCACCAGCCATAACTCTCTAGTGTTCCCCTGT
>JAWQFJ010000781.1:143704-153704 GCA_034096865.1 Theodoxus fluviatilis | reverse complement strand
ACGACAGTGACAAAGGATTACTGACATAGCAGTCATACACTACACTTATATTCCACAGAGCTTCAGGAATATTCATTCGACTGGATTTATCCAGCAAACTTCTCATGCAGAACATCCTAAAAGATGCTGTCCTATCCCTGAACCCGCAAGGATGAACCAAATAGACAACACCGTATGCCGGTTAACCGTTTAGGCTGAATCATTCATGAAGAAGAATGTCAACACTGATAAACTATCAGTTTCATCTGGGGCAAAGAGCTGATGCCCCGAGTTTGGGTACAGTGGACACATCTAACGGGCAACGACAATGAGCATGAGGTCAAGTATCGATGACGGATAAGATCAGAGTTATATTGATCAGCATATTGATGTTATCAATTTCCGCCATTAACATTTTCTCGTCATGAAGCAGAGGACGCAGTGTTGATGTGCTGTGAGACAGGGCACACTAAGCATGTCCACTCCTAACATGTATCCATTGCATCGTGCAGACAGACACTCGTCTGATAGGAACAGGAGTCAAGTCTCAGAGTTGACGAAAACGGATACTACAGTCCACACTTAATGCCCAGTCCATGTCATTGGTTTTAGCAGCACAATCGCCACTAAAGAAAGCATGAAGCAATATGCGCAGAGAGTTGCGTTGATTCTATGACTAGAACAGTGAAAGCACTTCAAGATAAGTCTCCCGATCTGTAGCCGGCTAATAGTAATACACTCGATAACATTCCATCATATTCAACGGCTCAGCAGCAGATGCGTAACTTGGCTCGCAAGTAAGCGATTCGTGCTAACGACAAAATTTAAGAAATGCTATCCGTGATTGGGAGAGCAGTCGATTCGCGGGAAATGAGCGTCGAAGCACGGGCCACGCCTCCTATCAGTATCAGACCATCAAGATGTTTCAACACTGTCAACTACAGTACCTCGTTATCCTTATGGTTTCGTATCCCTCGTACGAGATCCTGAAGATTCTTGTCTAGTACCCTGTCAAGGGTGCCTTTCACTTTCTTGAGCGCCATGTCTCAGTAGCTCTTGCGCCAGCTATCCAAGTGTACACAGCATTGAGCTTTAGTTCTCAGAGCGAAAGGGGGCTGCAGTCACTGACGGATTTCTGCATACACAGGTGTCCGTCCACACGCCATCAACATGGCTTCCGCCTTCGCTGATCATGTGACATCTGACGCGGCAGCCGAGAGCCATCTGTGGGCCGTGGGGAGCAGGGACGTAACTCGGCAGCCAGAAAAACCGGCTTGCGTCAGATGACGTTGCTGTCATCGCTCTTGCTCCGTCGCATGAAAGTCACTCAAATATTCTGGCAAAGGCACATAGTAGCACATGCATTAGGCCTATATTTGCTTTATGCATGTATGCACGCACTCTTTGATTACCACTCAGTCTGAACGCAAGGGTGTTGACGCTGTTTGCTCAATGCGTGCCCCTGTGGGCGTTTTTCTTAAATATAACTGACACAATTATGACAGCCTCTGCAGAAGCCTGCTGCAAGGACCTCTGCCTTGTGTATCTCTGCACAGTCTCCCTTGCCACCAAGGTCTATTTCATATTTCTGCCAGTCCAAGTGTTGCTGAATGGTGTTTACAGGGAAGAACATGAGAAATTGCACTGCACAGTACCACCTGGCACTGCATCTGGGAAAGGTCATCGAGGCCTGGCAGGACACACCCAAGTTGAGCACTTAAAAAAAATATGTTTGTCAAAATGCATGCAGAAACGAAGCATATGACGATTAATGACAGAACATTTTATTTAAGGTGCCTAGGAATATTTCCACCCATATTCACCAAAAAGTGCTACAAATTAATGCCAAAACCAGGGTCTAATGTTTGCCATTAGAATTCCAGGTGACATGGTTGTGAGCAGTCTTGCTTTCAATAGATGGAAAACTCGCAGTGCAGCTTGAAATGGTGGCACAATCGACATGGATGGATCAGACAAGATCATTCCACAGCAACTTGCTCTATCAATATTTCAAGTGAAGGATGCTTGATGTTGTTCGCTTTATGCATGCTCAAGCAACTTTTCCATTTCAGAATGCAAGATACAGCAGTGTTGTTCAGTCTCACTTGAAACTAGTCATCTTTCACAACCCTGATGTCACTCTTAAAAGTAGAAACAGTCTTGAAAATATCTCTTATATGATCAGAGGCAGTATCACATGCAATGACATCCAGTAAATAATTAATAATGTCAAATTTGTATAATTAAATATAAAAAAGATGGATTAGGCCACACAAACACAATTTGTAGTAATGGTCACATGACCGAAAAAACAACAGAAAGGCAGACTGAACTTTTTAACCTCAGAAAGAATCCAGATTCAACATATATCATCTCTCTTGGGCTGAAAACACTTAAAACTTAAACAGTGGATATCCCGAGTGTTCACAGTGCAGGGAAGATGGACCAGCATGCAGTTAATTGTTAACCATCTATTTCTTTTTCAATGAATAAAAAAAATGTTAGGGTTAGCAGAAAAAATGGGGTTTGATGGGTATTCATAACCACAACTATGCAACTGTGTGCACGAAGTCGATGCGAGCTACACAAACTAAATACTGAAGATTGGTCAATATCAGCCGTAACACTGATGGGATGACCATGATAAAAGCATTCAAATAGATCAGTGCTTGAAAATTTCACATGAAAACCCTTGGCATTTGTCCACCCTTAGTGGGGAGAGAGACTGCCATTTAAGGGTGGGAGTTGTGCTTCACCCATCTGGCCACATTACCTCCACAGTGCAGCCCATCCCTCCTGGAGATAGAACGTAGCCAACAGCAACAGCAGCAGTCTTTTGTATGAAAACGTCTTTAATGCAAAGATCCTGTGGTTATTACAGATGAAACAAAATGACAAAAAACAAACACAGAATCTCTCAACTCACAGAAGCGCCATTCCACAATCATCACACTTTCACCACAACTATTTTGTCATTCAAATTTATGCAAACGATGAAAATGAGCAGTCACTTAACAAAGAGATTATTTAAACAAATTTGAACTGCATCCAAGAAAATCAAATACCCATTACATTACATTGAATGTCTTAACCAACTGTAAACAAACAAAAGCACAGACACCTCTATCGTATCCATGAACTCCCCACAACCATGTCAGCGTAAGGCAACTGCAAAGTGGTCATGCAGCAGCAACTTCTCAGTCACTTACAGCAAAGATTATAGGTTACACAAAGATAGTTCATTAGCTCATTGTTGTGAGGATCGAGACACGTTGCGCCCTCAAGTGGGAAGGAATATGGGTGAATCAAGGGAAGTAATTACACCGCTTAGAGACATGTAAAACTGCTTGTTTGTCGACGCGTTTCTGATGCGTTCCGATCATGTTTGTGAATAAATTTACGGTGTAATGTGTAATAAAATGATTTGCTGCAATAATGGGGGTGTTTTGGCTTTGTTTTTTGTAGCAGGCGTTGTGAAATCGAAATATTTGGTTCATCGAAATGGATGGTTCTGCGCATGTCCATGAACCTATAGTCTGTTTAAACATTGCTCTGTCAGTGGAGATGCTACTGACTTCGCCCGCCCGGGGAGTTATGCTAAGATCCGGCCGCGTTAATGTATCTGCGTTTTGTGACAAACGTCTTGCTCGGATCTGGCCACATTACCTCCACAGTGCAGCCCATCCCTCCTGGAGACAGAACGTAGCCAACAGCAACAACAGCAGTCTTTTGTATGAAAACGTCTTTAATGCAAAGACCCTGTGGTTATTACAGATGAAACAAAATGACAAAAAACAAACACAGAATCTCTCAACTCATAGAAGCACCATTCCACAATCATCACACTTTCACCACAACTATTTTGTCATTCAAATTTATGCAAACGACCCCTTGTCAGTTAACTACTTTTCTGTTTGCTTGGTCAACAAGAAAGTAAAGGTGCAAACAGATACTAGTACTGTAGACTTGTTTCTGACCAGCACACTTGTTAAACGAAAAGATACAGACACATGGACATTTTGTTTTTGAAAAAGAGCCAGCGTCTTGTTACTAGACAAACGTCTTGCTCGGATACATTAACGCGGCCGGATCTTAGCATAACTCCCCGGGCGGGCGAAGTCAGTAGCATCTCCACTGACAGAGCAATGTTTAAACAGACTATAGGGTGATGGACATGCGCAGAACCATCCATTTCGATGAACCAAATATTTCAATTTCACAACGCCTGCTACAAAAAACAAAGCCAAAACACACCCATTATTGCAGCAAATCATTTTATTACACATTACACTGTCAATTTATTCACAAACATGATCGGAACGCATCAGAAACGCGTCGACAAACAAGCAGTTTTACATGTCTCTAAGCGGTGTGATTACTGCCCTTGATTCACCCATATTCATTCCCGCTTGGTGCGCTGCGTTTCCGAGCGTCTTGTAACTTTATACAGCAAAAGCTCGGCATGAGCTATCTTTGTGTAACCTATAATCTTTGCTTACAGGGACTAGAAGCACACTCATGCATACGCAGACTCTGCAGGAATTCTTAACATCTTAGTCCCAAACACCAACATGAGCAACAGGAGCCACGATGCAGTTCACATCAGGTCACTCTGGAGCTACGAACCTTCAGGTCAGACAAGGACAGACAAGGTGGCAAATCGGTACTGCAAGGACTTGGGGTTGCGAATCAAGACGGTGACGGGTTTGTCCAATGGCATTGCTTGCAGCAGGTGCAGGAGGCCAATGAGAGAGCAGAAGCCCAGGCCACAGCCCTCCCCCGTGCCTAGAGCAAAACTGCCCTTGTTGACAAAGCCCACCATTGGTCGGCTGCAGCAGGAAAGGAGATCTGTCTTCTGCAAAGCTTTTTCAGCGTCAGTCTTGGTCAGTTCTGCTACAGCACCATCGTCTGCCTTTCCTCCTGCCTTGGTCTCCTTACTGCTTTCTGCAGGCTTCTCTCCCTTTGATTTTGGCCCTTTCCTTTGCTGATCACCATCACAGCCCTCTACTTCAGCACCACTGGCTGAAGCATCCTTTGATACTGTTTCATTTGTCTGGTTTACCTTCTTCACTTTTCTCGCCTTCTCTTTTCTCCTTGCTGCTTTCCCAGGGTCGGGGTGACAGGGCTCTAGTGGGCCGGCGTAGGTTTTGTCTGCCTGGAGAGCAGCAATGTCTGCCTGGGTGGGCAGGCAGATGTGGGCGAGCTTCTCTGGAACTCCCCGTAGGGTCATCTGGATGTGGACTGGTACAATGGCCAGGGGCAATTCCAAACAGAGGGACTTCAGGTCAACATCTTTCTTCAGGAGAGCCAGTCTGCATTTCAGAGAGGAGAGTTTCTGGTTGTTCCTCAGGTTCCTCAAGTGAGGAGCTGTTGCTGCAGCAAGTAGCCTCAGGAGTTTTCTGTCTCTCAGAACAAACATGTTGCCCTCCTTCTTGTCTCCTCCATTCAGCACAACAGGCATGTCACTCTGTGCATTTCCTTCCTGTTCTCTACCCGTGGCCATCGCGGAGCCGTCTGCCAGTGACTTGGAATTCGAAGATGACTGAATCTTTCCCCTCTCTGCCAGTGCTGCGGCACTGGGCACATCTCTGTCAGACGAGAGCAGATCTACGGAGGCGGCCCATTGCCGGGCCAGCAGCTCCCAGGGGCAGGCGAAGGGGCAGGGGTTCCCAAGCTTGACGAAGTTTGGACGCTTTGCAGGGGGTCGGCGCTGGTGCTTGTCCTGCAGCCCCTCCTTCTCTGTGTGGCTCATCTCCTGGCCTGCAGGGGTGTCTGGGAAGTCGGAGGGGAAGTGGAGGCAGGCAGCCTCCGAAGCCACTGCAGCTCCATCCCTGAGTCCACCTGGCCTGGCGCCACGAAGGACCAGGGCCAGAAGGAAACCCATGCCCCACCCCCCTGGAGCCACCAGGTCCCACCCTGCCCCCATACCCAGCTGGCCCCTCTCCCCCCCTGGGCTTCCTCGGCCCCCCGGTTGCTGGATCAGGATGACTGGCACTCGAGACTCTCTGTCACCCAGCAGCAGAGGCGAACCTGAAAAATGAAAAGAAGTTAACTATGGATCAATATGATTCCTCCGATTCCTACTGCAGTGGGACTCAATTCTATTTCAATCCAGTTCAATTCAAATCATTTAATTTCATATTTCAGGAGGATGCATGATGAATCATGTCTCCCCCCCCCCCCTGATCTAATACATTGATCATCTCTCTCTCTCTCACACACACCGAGACTTCCCTACAACACTCTTTACAAGGTCACTACAACAACAACAAATTACTCTAGTTTTCCAAAGTTCATTTATTAAAAAGTCCACGATATGTGAGATGAAAAACCACGTTAAAATGCCTTCTCAGTAGAGTATTATTTTAATCTGCAAATTCTGGAAGCTCACAATATTTAATTAACAAATACACTGATGTACAAAAATCTGCCACACTGTCTCATTTGCAGTCACTGAGCTTAGAAACATTCAACTGAACTCACTCTTTAGTCTAAAAGGTAAAGGTTTGGTTCTATACAGCGACTCATCACCCATGTCTGGGTCTCAAAGCGCTTTCACTTTACCCCCTGGTCACTGGGCCGCTTGATCAATCCTTCACTGGCACCTCACAACAAACATAGTGACAGACATTCAAGACATACGGTTAGGTACCAGCACCGATTCCACTCCCTCGGGAGTATTCCAACCCAATGCTGGCACTTGGCCGCACTACAATGTGCCGATATTGCCCTCTCAGGTACTTGTTTTACTCCTGGGTGGGGAGAAGCAATGCTGGTTAAGCATCTTGCTCAAGGATGCAACTCAGGGACTGCGTCATCTCCGACTCCACTCAGAGCCCCACGCTCACCTGGCACGAGCAGCTTTTCCCGTTCCCTGTTGAGTTCCAGCACAGACAGCATGGAGGAGCGGGTCTGGCACCGCACGTCTTCTCTCCACAATGGCGACTGGCATGTCGCCGTGGAGCCTACGGCGTCCCCAGTGCTGCCTCCCCTGTCTGCAATGCCAACCCACCCATGCCACACGCATGGATTTGTAAGGGTGAAAACATCTCCCAAGGGCATGTTGTAGTTTTTGCATGGAGAGGTACGTTCATTCTATTTACAGTGTAAATGTTCATTGTATAAATCAAATGGAATATGAGAACAGACATTATGGATAAGTGCAGTTCCACTAAAAATGAAAACACACAGCTCTCTGGTTGTCAGACTGGAACAGGAGTTGAACCTGTGTCCTTTGGTTGGGAGAACCAATGCTCTTCCGCTGAGCTACCCAGTCTTGGCCAAAACACCCAAGAGCTAATGATTTCTATCAGGCAACATTGTTTAGGGTGAAATTTGCTATAAAATTCTCTCAAAATGAAATCTAATCTTTACGATATCACACATTCTTGGTCAAATTTGATACTCCATTTATCAACATGGCAGATATTTTTAAACATCAAACTAACAGAAGGCCTCAAGTTCAATGTATCTTACCCTCTGACGAGGACATGACCTTTAACCTTCTCTCGGGCAGCAGGACACGGGGGTCACGGACGGTCAGCGCCACCACCTGGTGAGGAGGCAGCCCTGCAGGAGGGCGGGAAGACAGTGAGGCCCAAAGCTTGCCCTGTGCCATATGGCAGGCGGCCATTTTGGGGTCCTGGTACACTGCCCGCCACCAGTGTTCAGTGCCTGTGCCCCCCCTCTGTGCACCAGCACCCTCTCTCTTGGCACTCTGCAACCCTGCATTCTCCACCTCTGCTGGTTCCAGTGCCTCACGCAGCACCTCTCCCGACACCGGGCCGGTCAGGCGGAAGCGCACCAGCTGGTCCCACAGGGACCTGACACTGAGAGTGCCTATGCTCTTGCTGCTTGACCTGCAGCCCACTGGCCCAACCCCAGGGTCCATTTCTGTCGAGGTTGGCATCTCTCCATTGGCAACTGTTGAAAGGCAGGCAGAAAGAAAAGTATTCATAGATTCCAACATGTTCTCAGCAAATAAAATTGCACAATTGGGGAAAACACATTTCAAAAGGTTACTAGTAAATGATAGTTTTTATAATAACCATTTAAGATTTCAGCAGTCCACCACATTACATCTTTGAGGAATAGATTGAGATTGGTAACACACACACATACACCCTCAGAAACAACAATTTTAATCCACAGGTCATTTAATGGCCTTACATAGCCTACAAAGGCTGATAGGCAGTAAAACACCAACCAACTAACCAACCAACCCTGATGAAATTAAAGAAATTAATGCAAATGCCAAATATAATGCAGTGAAACAAAGGAAAATGGTAAGGCCAAAAAAAAAAATTGGTGTGGTTAAGGTAACATAGCCAAAAAAAATAGGGTAGGTAGGTCGGCAATAACTTTTTTTTTTTTAACTTTTTATTTCTCGTGGAAACCAAATTAAACCTACTCGACTTGGAAATAAGTGTGCGAACAGACAGAGGATATTCCCTTTGAACAATTTTGACTTAACTTCTCTTGGAAAATTTATGTAAAGAAAAGCATTGACTTACCAGTGAAGATATGGCCAGACCTGGGTACCCCAAATTTTGCCTCAGCGTACTCACTGGTTCAGATATGCGTATTTTTTTAAAACTGTGCGTATTTTTTGCGCGGACCGACAATTTCAAAAATGCAGCTTTTGATTTGCAAACAAAGAGGCAATGCAAGTGAAGAGTTATCTCCCCCTTGACCGCTGCATCCCGCAGCGCGCCTGAACTGATTTTGGCCTCTTTGCTCTATGTATTTTCACTTGGGAATCATTCTCGTTTATGAACACTGCTGCAGTTTCCCGAAATCTCATATTCTACGAGAGAAAGAGAGAGAGAGAGAGAGAGAGAGAGAGAGAGAGAGAGAGAGAGAGAGAGAGAGAGAGAGAGAGAGAGAGAGAGAGAGAGAGAGAGAGAGAGAGAGAGAGAGAGAGAGAGAGAGAGAGAGAGAGAGAGAGAGAGAGAGAGAGAGAGAGAGAGACAGACAGAGAGAGAGACAGACAGAGACTTAGAGAGAGAGAGACAGAGAGAGAGAGACAGACAGAGAGAGAGACAGACAGAGAGAGAGACAGAGACTTAGAGAGAGAGAGAGACAGAGAGAGACAGACAGAGAGAGAGACAGAGACAGACAGAGAGACAGAGAGAGAGAGACAGACAGACAAAGAGAGAGAGAGACAGAGACTTAGAGAGACAGAGAGAGAGAGAGAGAGAGAGACAGAGAGAGAGACAGAGAGAGAGAGACAGAGAGAGAGAGACAGAGACTTAGAGAGAGAGAGAGACAGAGAGAGAGAGACAGAGAGAGAGACAGAGAGAGACAGAGACAGAGAGAGAGAGAGACAGAGAGAGACAGAGAGAGAGAGAGAGGGAGAGAGAAGTGAAACAGAGAGGCGGGCTCAGGTATCCTCCCTGCAAATGTTTTTTTAAGATTGCTTGACCCACTTCTTACCCCAGCATTCTGTAGCTAAACTAAACAGCCCTCTGGGAACACCATGCAGTCACAACAGTGTTGTCAACCCATATTACACAAATGTCCGATGAAGAGCTCTTGTCAAAACAAAACTCGAAGAGTGGGAGACTGCTTCCAGCAGCAGGAAAAGTAAATTGTGGATCAAAACTTCACGGGGGAAAAAAAACCTTTTGATTTCACCATTGTCGTATTTTTCGATTTCACGATTGTCCTATTTTTCCACACAAGTCGTAGTAGTCGTATTTTCAATAGTTTGGCGTAAAAAATACGCCAAAATCGTATAGGTAAACAGGTCTGTATGGCTGATATGAGATTGTCTGTCCTGCTAGTGTCAGTATCATGTGACCAACCATCGGTGCCCCTAACGTGAACCAGATGTAATTGAAATGCATCATGAACTTGTGAGCACTGCATGTTGATCATCCTCTTCATCTTCCTCACTCTCGGCTTGAAAAACTTCACATTTGAAATGTATCGCCTTCAGTTCAAAAACGTGTCCCCGACCTCTCCAACAGTCAAACCCCAAGCCAACTCAAACCCATCCCCATCTGCTTTGCACGTGGTC
>JAWQFJ010000781.1:111204-138704 GCA_034096865.1 Theodoxus fluviatilis | reverse complement strand
CCACCACTCTCATGGTCTATGCCTCGTGTACAACATACCTTGTGGAGGAGCTGATGTGTTGGGTGTCTTTGGTTCTTCTGTTCGTGGAACTTTACTTTTGCCTTTTTCCTCTTTTGACAAGGAGAGTTTCCTCTTTCTGGGGGCTGTACTTGCCATTTCTGTGACCTGCTGCATCTGCATGGGAATGGAGGAGTTTGGTGAATGAGACCAAAGCATAGAAATCAACACAAAACTATCAGTTCAGTTCAGTCTCTTAACCCTGAGATGGATTGTTGAGGCACCATTGATGACTTTCGGACAATCTTCCTCCATCGATCTCTATCCTCTGTGGCTCGCTGTGAGTCAGCAAAGGTCAAGCCTGTCCACTCTTTGATGTTGTCTTCCCACCTCTTTCTCTGCCTGCCTCTCCTTCTCCCACCTGGTACAGTACCTTACAGGATGGTCTTGGCCAGCCCACTGCCTCTTGACACGTGACTGTACCACTTTAGCTTTCTGCTTTTCACGATCGAGAGCAGGTCTTCGTACTGTCCAAATGCTCTCCTGATCCTGTTGCTGACTTCCTCATTCGTGACATGGTCTTTATATGAGATGTTCAGAATCTTGCGGTAGCATATCATTTCCAGGGCTTGTATCCGTCTCTGTAGTTCAGATGTGAGTGTCCAGGACTCGCATGCATACGAGAATTCGGAGATGGCCAGAGTGCGCATGAGCCTGATCTTCGACAAGACTAGGCAGCTCCTCTTCACTTCCTGCTAATCCATCAATGTCATCAGCAAAACGTAAGTTGGTGATCTTTCTGCCACAGATGCTGATTGATCCTTCGTGGTCTGCTAGGTCATCAGTCATTTTGCAACGCCAACGGCAACAGGCACAAAACTATACCATGAACAATTTTCAATTTAGAGTCATTCTCTAAAACTGAAACATGGACAATGCTTCCAACCATGCTCCTTGTACACATTATGTTTCTAAATGTTCTGTGCCTGACTTAGGCCTATATATTTAACATGTTTCCTTAAATTTGCTCTTTCACAGCTACATTATTTTAAGCTTGTCTGTATCAACATAAGCAATCATGAGCTAGCCATTGAGGATAAGTTTCATTTGAATCCTTTCCTTAATGTCACTGGAACTGTGCATGCAACTGGCGTACGGATCAGAACTTAAGTTATTCGCACTTCTCAAAGTAATTAGGAAATCACATGGTGAGTGGAACTTTTATACGCTACAGTAAAGACGTTTGAACTTCAAAAGAATGTCACAAGCCTGTATAGGATCTTAGGAAGATTCAGCATTGCCATTATTATATTTCGTAATTTGCATGCACGGTCAGGTTCAGCGAATGGGCAGGCCTGGCCTGATATAGTGATAATCATATATATACTGTACATCGGACATCCGTTTAGTGATTTACTGTTCTGATTCACTTCGTTCCAGAGCCTTCCAATCTCATGGAGCGTTTAAATAATTTATTTCAACACTGCATGCAACTGCAAATGTCGCAAATCAGCGGTGTTTGATAACTCACCTACGAAAAAGAAGGGCTACATTCATAACATCTGCACACAAACGATTTTCATCATGAACTCTGCGATCTTTTGCGCCATGTGGCTGGCAGTTAACAGTAACTTCCCTTTGTATCGAAGGGAGGTAACTGTCATTTCACATTAGGCTTGTTCAGCCAGTTGCGCAGTGGCGGCGCTTTAAAGCGATGGACAGCGCTTGCGCAGAGAAACGCTTCGCTAAATTTCCCGCTCATCACCGCTTGCAAGCGATGACGAAGCCACAGGAGGCGCAGCGCTGCATGTGATTTCACTCCCTGAGGGCGTGGCATCATATAACCAAAGATCCGATATAACGACTCCTTTCACAGGTCCGCTCGTCCAAAATATGGACGATGTTCCCATATTATATTATGATAGTACATGGTATTGGGGATTGAAAACAACAAAGTTCCCACTTCGATCAAATTTTGAAAACAGTGAAAAATAACTTTTTAAAGTGCGGATTTGTATGGCAAGGATTTGATGCAAAACTATACAGGAGTTACTTCCCGTGACACATTTTGATAATTTTGGCCAATCCGAAATTAGGTCAGATTTACTGCGGAGAAGGCCCGTGTGCGTCTGCAATCATTTCCAAAATGTTAACAACGACTACATCAAGCCTTTTACCGATATTACGTGGGCAAAAGCCTTGCATTTTGCTTCTGAGTGGAAATTACTTGATGGGGAAGCGAGTTCTGTCATGGTCGCGTTCAGTGAACAGGTTGAACGTGAGGTTATCGGCGTTGGTAACCCTGGGTTTCCTCGTTCGTGTTGTCAACGTTTAACGTGCAATCATATCAGCAATGTGAAACTTCAGCGAAAAAACCGGCTGGAATCCATAAACAATGTACACTGGCCAGGTTATTTTTGGGGTGCTATGCACAGCCAAAGACTACGCTGTGTTGAGCTGTGCACTGAGCTTCAGTGCAATCCTTCCATAAGTAAGTATGAATGTAGTCTGCAGACAGAACAACTTTTTGGATGGTTTGAGAGATAAGGGAAATTTTCTAATGTCTCAGTGTTCAATGCATAAAAGCTTGAAAACTCCAAGAAAAACCACATGGAATGAGAGGCAAGATAAATTAAAATGAGCTCTGAATAATGACAATAGTTCTGGAATATGCATATTTTTGGTGCATGCACATAATCTCAGTTGGTCCATGCTTGTGGAAAAACTGAGAGCTAAATTTCAAGTTCATAAACAGCCAGTGCAGATTGTTGCATACAAGGGTGAATTATTGCACTCCGACATAAGCTAAACATTAGAGTGTGTGGTGGTAGTGTTCCCTTGAGGTGCTGAAGTTCAAATTTTAAACTTTCCAAGGCAAATGTTTTGAAAACCACATTCTTTTTTATGTCAAAATGCATTGTTTGGGTATGCTGATGCTTTGATGTGGTCTCAAAACATTATTATTATGATGCATGGAATATCTTGAAGTATATAGTCAGCTCTTTTGTCATGATAATTGTTTCATTGTTGTGATCATGACTGTTGTAGTCCAGTTCATGTTGGTCAAGAATAAAAGGCCGTACAAGCTTTGCTCTTGTGGGAAATTTCATGCTGACAAGGCAAAAATAATCTAAGAAAGGCATTGAAGGTGTAAAGTTGTGATCAATTGCTTGAGGATATTTTATTATTAACAGAATTACTAGTACTACATACATCATCACCAGTGGCATGCACATCAACATTGCTATTATCAACATCATCACTAGTACTGCACACATCATCATCAGTGACATGCACAACATCAACATTGCTATTGTCAACATAATCACTGGCATTGAAGGTGTAAAGTTGTGATCAATTGCTTGAGGATATTTTATTATTAACAGAATTATTAGTACTACATACATCATCACCAGTGGCATGCACATCAACATTGCTATTATCAACATCATCACTAGTACTACACACATCATCATCATTGGCACACATAGCATCAACATAGCATGCCACTGATGTTAATGTGTGTAGTGGAAGTGGTGATACTGTTAATGATAGCAATGTTGGAACACCTGCAGTGGCCCACACTCCAAGAACGGCGCCGTAAAGCCCGTCTCATCACCATGTATAAATACACCAATGGACTGCTGACGATCAACCCCTGAAACCACCCCACCGCCAACCCGACCGCTAGAAGCACCAGACTCCTCCACGCAGCTGCCTACCAGCTACCGTCGTGCCGTAGAGCCTACCGCCAGAAGTCTTTCTTCCCATGCACCATCGTGGACTGGAACTCACTCCCAGCCGAGGTTGCTCTCAGCCCTCCCTGGAGGCCTTCAAATCCCAGATCTAGCACCTTTCCCCTACACACACACACACACACACACACACACACACACACACACACACACACACACACACACACGTTTTATCCCGACCATATTTCCGCTGATCATCTGCATGGCAGCTTTCCTTCTAAATCCTGACAAATCCACCTCCTCACAACCTCTCTCCGCGTCTGCAGAATCTTCACCTTGCTGAAAGCGGCAGTCAACAGAAAGAAGAAGAAGAAAACACTTTCTTAGCGTCTAGCAACACAAAATGGGGCGCAGAAGATTTACCTCCCCTTTAACAAGTGAAGCGCTGCACTAAATCTGTAGGTGTTCAGGAGAGGCAAAGAGCGTACAATTGCCAACATGAAGCGCTCATACAGCGCTTTGTACTCCTGAACAAGCCTAAAGAGCACTCAATTGCCAACATGAAGCGCTTATGCAGCGCTTCGTACTCCTGAACAAGCCAACAGATCCGAGGTGATTCACACAATTTTCAAAATGGCGTCTTCGATCCCGCACTGACCGTCAATGCGTAAAATAACCCTCAGAAACATCATTTTGGGACTGGAACTGGCTTTATTTGCCCCAAACGCTCTGTAAGAGCTAGTAATGGCAAGTAAGGATGACACAGTAGTGGACTTTATTCATGCAGAATACATTTAAACGTGCATAAACGATGTCTGTGGCAAAGAAAGCACTTTCTTAGCGCCTAGCAACACAACATGGGGCGCAGAAGATTTACCTCCCCTCTAACAAATGAAGCGCTGCACTAAATCTGTAGGTGTTCACAAGGTACAAAGAGCGCTCAATTGCCAACATGAAGCACTCATGCAGCGCTTCGTACTCCTGAACAAGCCTTCTGTCAATTGAGCGCGTTTTTTGTTTGGCCCAAAATCTTGCGATTCTCCCTGAATGGCTAGTCAAGGGCGAGTGAGACGCTCCTACAGCTAGAAAAACGGCCAATCATCTCGCAAGGCTGAAGAACATGGCTGCGTCCTGGCGCCAGAGTCGGTGAAGAAGTTGCCGATAGACGAAATAACTGCAGACGATTAAGATATCACATCAATTTTTCACTTCATAGAACACACCAATTGAGGGAGCTGCAGACCTCTTTCGGTCTCCCGCCTTCACGGCGAGTGCGTCCTTATGGGCGAGGAACGTAGTAAACGCCTAGCTCTCGCGATTCTCTCGATATTTTGGGCCAAACAAACGCACCCATTTCCCAAAGTGCAAATGCAACGGTACTCATCGCGTTGAGCCCATCCTCCAGCACGAGCAAGCGACCCTCCCAGCCTCAGAGAATCAGAGCCATCAGCAGCCAGATGAAATCAAAGTATGATGGTGACGCTCTGGTGGCCCAGTTTGAGCAATTAATGGAAGACCTGCTGGAAAAGACTCATGCACTTCTCTCGTCAGGAGGGCCAGCATGGACAGATCAAATGCTATCACTGTAACAAGACTGGACATATTGCTCACTGCTGTCCACATAAACCAGCCCCTCAGCCCAGCTCTGACAAGGCCGATGGGACTACCACAGCCCAGGAAAACTAGGATGCGCCGGCCTTGGGAGGAGTGTGTGGGCATTCCGGCGTTGCCTGCCTGCTCTGTCCCACACTAAATCAGTCATTGGCTCAAGAACTTCTGTGCAGACCAAGGAGGACTATTGATCGAGACCTGCATTGACGAGGACCCCTGTCAGGCACTGATCACTCGGGAGCCACCTTCTCCATCCTAAGGACTGGTTTGCGCTCCTACCAAAGAATGAAAGTAACGGCAGTTTGCTCACTGACATATCAGGAACAGACCCATGCTGTGCAAGGCATTGTGACAATGAAGTTGCAGGCACGTGAACTTGCTACTATTCACGTATTTGTGCTTGCTGACGTCAAGGTTGGTGTCATCGCGGGGGTGGATATCCTTCAGGAGCATTCCTGCTTGATGGACTGGGGACGTACAGTCCCTCCTGCTGCTTGATGGACAGCCTGTACAGATCAGAGGTGTTGGAGGTGCGTTGGTACCATTGATAGCTATGAGGGCTGGAGAGGCAGGGGATTGGCCAGACACCCTACAGACCATGCTGGAGGAACTACAGAACTGGACCCCACAGATCGGACTTGACTTGCCAACCTGCTGAGAGACCATCTGGGTCAGCACAGTGTCCCCTTGAAGTGTCACATGAATTATGTTCTGGAGAGTCGAGGGTACTGCGAAGGGTATGAATGAGAGAGTGTGTGAAAACAAGCAGGTAAGAGTGTGAACTAGAGAGCTAAGAGTGCAATAGGCAATCATAGAAGCGTCCTCCACGAACTTCGCATTGGCATAATTCTATCTAAATCAGGGTGCGCGCGCATCACAAGAAAGTGACGAACTTTGTATCTGTTATGTCGAATAGAACAGCAGACGAATTTCTTTGTTGTGAACGAATGGATCAGAGCATTCTAGTAAACTAGAGATTTCGCCTACCGGCAATACTGACTCTGGTTTACAGAATGGGATCAGAGTAGAGGTCCATTGCTGCCTGGGCAGGAATCTGCGTGGGGGTGGGGGGTGGGGTGTGTGTGTTTCCAATCTTTCTTTAGCAAGCGGGGGGGGTGGGGTGGGTGGGGGGTGGGGGGGGTTTCCAATCTTTCTTTAGACAGCGTGGGGGGGGGGGGGGGGGGGGGGGGGGGGGGTGGGGGGGGGGGGGGGGGGGGGGGCGGGGGGTGGGGAGGGGGGGGGGGGGGCTTTTTTTAGCACGGGGGGGGGGGGGGGGGGGGGGGGGGGGAGGTGGAGGGGCGGGTTTCAACTTTTTTTAGCAAAGCGGGGGGGTGGGGGTGGGGGGGGGTGGGGGGGTTTCCAAACTATTTTTAGCTAGCGGGTGTGTGTGTGTGTGTGTGTTTCCAAACTATTTTTAGCAAGCGGGGGGGGGGGGGGGGGGGGGGGGCTTTTCCAATCTTTTTTTAGCAAGCGGGTGTGTGTGTGTGTGTGTGTGTGTGTGTGTGTGTGGTGTGTGTTTGTGTGTGTGTGTTTTCCAAGCTTTTGTGTGTAGCAAAGCGGGGTAGGTGGGGGGGGTTTCCACTGTTTTAGCTAGCGCCAGATGAGACCATTTCCCCCCCCCCCCCCGCCCCCTCCCCCCCCCGCCCCCCCCCTCCGCTTGGTAAAAAAGTTTGGAACCACCCACCCCCCCCCCCCCCGCTTAGCTAAAAAAGTTTGGAACCCCCAACCCCCCCCCCCCCCCGCTTGCTAAAAAAGCTTGGAAACCCCCCCCCCCCCACCCCCGCTTGCTAAAAATAGTTTGGAAACACCACCCCCCCCCCCCTGCTTGCTGAAAAAAAAAGCTTGGAAACCCACCCCCCCCCCCCCCCCCCTCGCTAGCTAAAAAAGTTTGGAAAACCCACCCCCCCCACCCCCCCCCCCCCCACCCCCGCTTGCTTAAAAAGTTTGGAAAGTTCCCACCCCCCCCCTTGCTAAAAAATGTTTGGTAACCCCCCCCCCCCCCTCCCGCCTAAAAGTTGGACCCCCCCTCTTGCTAAAACAGCTTGGAAACCCCCCCACCCCCCCCCCCCCCACCCCGCTTGCTAAAAAAGTTTGGAAACCTCCCCCCCCCCCTGCTTGCTAAAAATCGTTTGGAAAGCCCCCCCCCCCCCCCCCCCCGCTTGCTAAAAAAAAAGTTTGGAAATCCCCACCCCACCCCCCGCTTGCTAAAAAAGATTGGAAAGCCCCACCCACCCCCCCGCTTGCTAAAAAAGTTGGAACACCCCCCCCACCCCCCGCTAGCTAAAAATAGTTTGGAAACACCCCCCCCACCCCCCCACCCCCCACCCCCGCTTGCTAAAAAAAGTTTGGAAAGCCCCCCCCCGCCCCCCCCCCCCACCCCCCCCCCCCCCCCCCCCCCGCTTGCTAAAAGAGTTTGGAACACCCACCACCCCCCCGCTAGCTAAACATAGTACGGAAACCCACCCCCCCACCCCCCCGCTTGCTAAAAGAAGATTGGAAACCCGCCCCCCCCCCCCCCCCCCGCTTGCTAAAAAAAGATTGAAACCCCCCCCCCCCCCCCCCCCCCGCCCACCCGCAAAAAAACACCCACCCCCCCCCGCAGATTCCTGAC
Organism: Theodoxus fluviatilis; assembly: GCA_034096865.1. Taxonomy (NCBI): domain Eukaryota; kingdom Metazoa; phylum Mollusca; class Gastropoda; order Cycloneritida; family Neritidae; genus Theodoxus; species Theodoxus fluviatilis. Next base: position 130,790 of record JAWQFJ010000781.1, on the reverse strand, counting down.
CAGGCAGCAATGGACCTCTACTCTGATCCATTCGTTCACAGCAAAGAAATTCGTCTGCTGTTCTATTCAACATAACAGATACAAAGTTCGTCACTTTCTTGTGATGCGCGCGCACCCTGATTTGTAGTTGGAATTCTTTCCAACAGTTGTTTGGGGAAGTTGTGGTTATGATATATCCCAACCAACCCTTTTTCTCTGCCAACCCTAAACTTTTAAAAATTGTGTACAAAGAAAGAAAGGATAAAGAATGGACATGAAGGTAAACAACGGTCAACTGCCAAAAAGGAAATTATAGCTGACCCACCGAATGCCCTTCATACCAATGGAGTTGTGAGACTGCAGACATGAATGTGAGCACCATACACTATTCAAGTAAAAAGAAAAAAAGCATTTTCAGTGAAAATGTTACTTGTGTTCAGATGATTATATATATACATGATATTTCGTAAACATACACTTTCAAGCATGAGCACATGCATGCATACACACAGAGTGCAGTCTCAAACTGGCCTCCTTCTACCATGTTACCTTAACCCCAGTTATTTTCAATTCTGCCTTAGTACAAGAGAGAGAGAGAGAGAGAGAGAGAGAGAGAGAGAGAGAGAGAGAGAGAGAGAGAGAGAGAGAGAGAGAGAGAGAGAGAATATTTCAAATGTTTGAAAGTGACATTTATCAGTTTTCATACATTTTGTTAAACCATCTCCATTTTCATTTTTCACTGTGAATTATGCAGTGTTCTTTTTCTGGTAAATACTGTTATATAATTACAATGTTGGCAAACCAGTACCATCCACAAAAATGGTTCAGTTTGTCCTTTAAACTTGGCTTCTCAAGGCCATTCTAGAAATGTCAAGGCCATTCTAGAAATGTCAAGGCCATTCTAGTTGGAGGGAAAACTTGAAGAAATTTAAACTAATTTCTATGTTTTCCTGACATACTTACCAGTAGACAAATTACTGTCCCACCTACCTCCCCGTTTGTGCATTTGCTGAGTCTCAGCTTTGTCAAAGAGATGGAACGTGCTCTGCCTGCGCTTTTTGTACCTGGCGGGTGGTGACGCGGCGCACTGGGAGTTACCTCCCTTTGCTCATGGCGTCCCTAGCGCCATGTCTCGACCAAGCAGATTGGCCGTTGCAGGCAGGCACGTGTGGGTATGAATTATGCTAATTCTTTTTTCGAGGTCACCGGACCAAACAGTGTCAGCTGAATGGCCGGGATCAACGCTCCGCCGTGGCCCCACCATAGAGCTCGACCTCGCGGGAGCGTGGTGGGGGCGCCGCAACGCCCAGTTCGACCTTTCGGAAGCACAGGGGCGGGGCACAGGAGACCGCACGAGGCGGGGGGGGGGGGGGGGCGGCATGCTCACCGGACCAGACAGTGTCAGCTGAATGGCCGGGATCAACGCTCCGCCGTGGCCCCACCGTAGAGCTCGACCTCGCGGGAGCATGGTGGGGGTGCCGCGCCGCCCCGTTCATCCTTTCGGAATCACAAGGGCGGGGCACAGGGGACCGCCCGAGGCGGGGGGCGGCATGCTCACCGGACCAAACAGTGTCAGCTGAATGGCCGGGATCAACGCTCCGCCGTGGCCCCACCGTAGAGCTCGACCTCGCTGGAGCATGGTGGGGGTGCCGCGCCGCCCCGTTCATCCTTTCGGAATCACAAGGGCGGGGCACAGGGGACCGCCCAAGGCGGGGGGCGGCATGCTCACCAGACCAAACAGTGTCAGCTGAATGGCCGGGATCAACGCTCCGCCGTGGCCCCACCGTAGAGCTCAGATCAAGTTGTTGGTGTTGGGATTATCACATGAGCCTCTGATCTGCATGTGATAACAACAGAACTGTGTGGAGCAAAGTGTTGTGCACTAGTAAAAGTGGCTTGTCTCTTGGTGACCGAAGGGGAGAATCCTGTGGATATCTTGGCTCTGTGTATTGCATGAATGATTATGATGATAGTCATATCCTATTCATTCAGTCTAGATTTGGTGTATGCAGTTTCCTTTCTTCCTTTCCAGAATGGATCTGTTCAGGAGACTTGCAAGTCCTGATTCGAGCTGATCCGAGCCAGGGGAGATCTTGCATAAACAATGCTCTATTCTACCTCTTAGTCTTACCTCAGTTTTTCCAAATGTACTGAGGACGCATTGTATTCACCTGTTTGTCAAAGTAGAGATTTGTCCTTTTCACTGGTCATGGAATCCCATCTAGCTGAAGGAAGGGCGTAGTGAGGGAACCACCAGTGACAGACTCATTGTAGTGTAGTTAGTGAGGGAACCACCAGTTACACTCATTCTAGTGTAGTTAGTGAGGGAACCACCAGTGACAGACTCATTCTAGAGTAGTTAGTGAGGGAACCACCAGTGACAGACTCATTGTAGTGTAGTTAGTGAGGGAACCACCAGTGACAGACTCATTCTAGTGTAGTTAGTGAGGGAACCACCAGTGACAGACTCATTCTAGTGTAGTTAGTGAGGGAACCACCAGTGACAGACTCATTCTAGTGTAGTTAGTGAGTGAGAACAGGAAATGGAGCTTGGTTTTTGTATTGATTTCCAGTTTAATTATTTGTAATTTGTTTGGAAACATTCTCAATTTTCCCTTTTTAAAATAATCAAATTATAGTATGCCTACTTATTTTCAAAGGAATCTTGACCAACTGACGAGCACAGTGGCTAGGTGCTTGCTGCCCAGTCTTCAGTCCCTCCAGCCTGTCCACTGCACAGGTCTACACTTGGAGAGAAATGTCTTAGGGCAGTGGCTGATTAATCAAGCAGACTAGCTGTCAGTGCCAGAGTGCCATTTGATTCACAGACACTACCTTCTTCTACACCAGTATTGCCAAAAGTGCACTAAGCACAACTGACTATGCAAATGTACCAACAAAAAAAGAAAGCTAGGAGTGTGTTTGAACCAATATTTTATTGCAGCTTTCACCATGGAATCATTCAGTCTCGCAAACAAAGCATTTCGTCCCAGCCTGAAATGCAGAAACTTTGTTTGGTTTAGAGAGATGCAGTCACACTACTCACTAGTCGTCTCATTCTGACAAACTTTCCAACTGTTTAGAGAAAACGGAGAAGCCTCAAATGTTGTGGGAACATTGTTGGTGAGTGGAAATGTCAAAACAAATGTATACATTGCATGAAGGTGTTTCAACAATCTTGTCCAAAGAAGCCTTCGGACTAACATGATGAGGAATGACTCTCACATGCTCACACTCACATCTGCACCACAAACGAAACGCTACACACTGAAATGCTCCATTGTTGACACCCATACTGGCACAAACTTTTAGACCACCATCAACCAGCATAGCAGTTGCTTGCACACCCGCACAGCAAAGGTACAGATGCTGGAGCAGGCCCCAAAAGTCCAGCAGCCAGGGGTTCCAGCTGATGCGGGGAACAAGGAGCAACTTGAGCAGTATGTTGCACAACAGATGTTGAGTATCCTTTACTCTACGTTGTGAATCTTTGGACCTACATCTTGGCCCTTCATGTCAAGCTTGAGAAAATCATGCACAGATTAGACATTTTATGACGCGTCTGTAGATGTGATCATTTGTAACAGCATGAAAACAGAGCTGATGAGAGGAATGTTCTCGCGGTCTTGACTATGACGTGTCCAGCTTTCATAAGAATTTTCAGAACATCCCAACAATGCCTCCAAGCACTGTAAGGACATCACACTGTCTCCAACACAAATTCTTGGAACTTGAGTTGGTGTCTTCAGCTTGCTGTGACAGACATCCTTCAGTCAAAGTATACAAAAGACACTAGCAGACTGTCTTGCAGAGAGTGGGGATGAACGGTGGCAGAAATGTGAATGCAAACTTCCGCTGCGCTCCATGTAATGGGCAGACGATGTCTCAGATGACACAGAGCAGTAGTTCAAGAAGTTGTAGCTGGCAGCAGAATTGGAGATCACATAGCGCAGCATGGTTAGTCTCTTTTGCAGCTTCATGACACCATTTTTCACTCCAGGTACTTCTGGAGATTTTCTCCGAGAATGTTGCCCATGGAAATCAAGACATCATTGCATTTGTCTCGAACCTCCTCGTCATTGCCTGGAAAAGAACAGAACACATTTTTTATTGGTGACATCAGATGACTAGGGGTGGTGAAACTAAAGCTGCTGGACAAGATGGTGGAAAACTTAAACTGATGTCACCTCAGGCGGATTGTTTTAAGTTCTTAAGCCATACAGTTTTCGATAAAAAGATCCTGTCAACATCTAGTCTGCCCAGTACATTTACCTTGTAATGCAATCACAGTGACACATTCATGTCATCATTCATTTCTATGGCCATCTTCGGCCTGTTGTGCACAATAACTTTCAATGTCGTCCAAATCTTTTCATTTTTGTCTTGGCCACACAGCAAAGCAATCACATGACCTGTAAGTCTGAATCTAGCAGTGCATGCCACCGCTAGTTGGCCTCACTACTGCAAACACTTTGCAGTGATTAATGCCATTTTTCGCTTTTTTAATTCTTTCAGTGAATCAGTAAACATGAGTCTAGGATGAACTTTGAGATGGAAATGCACCGGAAGTGCTGGCTACCAACGCATGAGAACACACACACCGTCTGTGCTACTGGCATGTACAAGGTGACAAATCCAAATGCAACTCTCCCCAAGCAAAACTGACATTTCCCCAAGACAGGAGGACAGCCGTCCCCTCCCAGAGCAGCACAGAGGGAGGTTGCACTCACCACTCATGAGTCTGCCGATGTCCTCCACCGTGGAGGCGATGAACTGTTTGTAGTCCTCCCCAATCTTCCCCACCACTGCCTCTAGGGTGCCCAGTGTGGCCAGCTGTACCTGTGGTCAGGGGAATCGTCTCTGTACTCCCACCCTCACAATGCCCAGATATCAAGTGCAAGCACAATCTCAGTCTATATGAAAACATACAATTCTATCCACAATAAACAAGCTCATCACTACACAAAAAAACAACAATAACAAACCTCCACTGACAATGCAAATAAAATTCAGCAAAAAGCAAAGAGCTAATTTTCACAAGGAATAGGAATGAAATTCAAAGTGTGTTCTGCATAAAACAGGATTCATAAAATTAACTACTATATAAACTATTCAAATGCTGTTGACACATATATGCATTCACACATGCCCAAACAAATGTGTGTGCCCATATATACACACATACCTACTCACATGCCACACACACACACATAAAAACGAACTGCTCCAAATCAACAGCCAAGGCAGTGACAGATGCAAGTGCTGCATCCACCTCACACTGGGCGGGCGCTATTTCACCAGGGTCTTACCAGTCGGTCCTCGTGGTGGATCTTCTGCAGAATGAGGTCATTCATCTGCTTCCACTGTGAGTCGTCCTCCGCTGCCAGGGCCATGTGTGCAATGCAGAGGACGAGGTGGTCCTTGCGCTTCTCGTACATCGACTCCGATCCCAGTCGGTTCTCCAGCTGTGAACAGCCAGAAGACGTCCAGGGTGACAAGGGGAAGAGACAGGATGCCAACAGCCACAATAAAATATGCACCTTCTGGTGCAGATGACAACGAGTACCAGCTTCATTCACAGCTACCAGAACTAAATCCAGTCATGCTCAGTTGGTTGAGTGACCTGCCTAGCTGGCTGATACGAGGCAGTGACAAAACACAATGAGGCACTCTATGAGGCAGTGACAAAACACAATGAGGCACTCTATGAGGCAGTGACAAAACACAATGAGGCACTCTACGAGGCAGTGACAAAACACAATGAGGCACTCTATGAGGCAGTGACAAAACACAATGAGGCATTCTACGAGGCAGTGACAAAACACAACGAGGCACTCTATGAGGCAGTGACAAAACACAATGAGGCACTCTACGAGGCAGTGACAAAACACAATGAGGCACTCTATGAGGCAGTGACAAAACACAATGAGGCAGTGACAAAACACAATGAGGCAGTGACAAAACACAACGAGGCACTCTATGAGGCAGTGACAAAACACAAGGAGGCACTCTATGAGGCAGTGACAAAACACAACGAGGCACTCTATGAGGCAGTGACAAAACACTATGAGGCACTCTATGAGGCAGTGACAAAACACAATGAGGCACTCTATGAGGCAGTGACAAAACACAATGAGGCACTCTATGAGGCAGTGACAAAACACAATGAGGCACTCTATGAGGCAGTGACAAAACACAATGAGGCACTCTATGAGGCAGTGACAAAACACAACGAGGCACTCTATGAGGCAGTGACAAAACACTATGAGGCACTCTATGAGGCAGTGACAAAACACAATGAGGCACTCTATGAGGCAGTGACAAAACACAATGAGGCACTCTATGAGGCAGTGACAAAACACAATGAGGCACTCTATGAGGCAGTGACAAAACACAATGAGGCACTCTATGAGGCAGTGACAAAACACAATGAGGCACTCTATGAGGCAGTGACAAAACACAACGAGGCACTCTATGAGGCAGTGACAAAACACAATGAGGCACTCTATGAGGCAGTGGCAAAACACAATGAGGCACTCTATGAGGCAGTGACAAAACGCAATGAGGCACTCTATGAGGCAGTGACAAAACACAATGAGGCACTCTATGAGGCAGTGACAAAACACAACGAGGCACTCTATGAGGCAGTGACAAAACACTATGAGGCACTCTATGAGGCAGTGGCAAAACACAATGAGGCACTCTACGAGGCAGTGACAAAACACAATGAGGCAGTGACAAAACACAATGAGGCACTCTATGAGGCAGTGACAAAACACAATGAGGCACTCTATGAGGCAGTGACAAAACACAATGAGGCACTCTATGAGGCAGTGACAAAACACAATGAGGCACTCTACGAGGCAGTGACAAAACACAATGAGACACTCTCTGAGGCAGTGACAAAACACAACGAGGCACTCTACGAGGCAGTGACAAAACACAAGGAGGCACTCTATGAGGCAGTGACAGAACACAATGAGGCACTCTATGAGGCAGTGACAAATCACAATGAGGCACTCTATGAGGCAGTGACAAAACACTATGAGGCACTCTACGAGGCAGTGACAAAACACAATGAGGCATTCTACGAGGCAGTGACAAAACACAATGAGGCACTCTACGAGGCAGTGACAAAACACAACGAGGCACTCTATGAGGCAGTGACAAAACACAATGAGGCACTCTATGAGGCAGTGACAAAACACAATGAGGCACTCTATGAGGCAGTGACAAAACACAATGAGGCACTCTATGAGGCAGTGACAAAACACAATGAGGCACTCTATGAGGCAGTGACAAAACACAATGAGGCAGTGACAAAACACAATGAGGCACTCTATGAGGCAGTGACAAAACACAATGAGGCACTCTACGAGGCAGTGACAAAACACAATGAGGCACTCTATGAGGCAGTGACAAAACACAATGAGGCACTCTATGAGGCAGTGACAAAACACAATGAGGCACTCTACGAGGCAGTGACAAAACACAATGAGGCACTCTATGAGGCAGTGACAAAACACAATGAGGCACTCTATGAGGCAGTGACAAAACACTATGAGGCACTCTATGAGGCAGTGACAAAACACAATGAAGCAGTGACAAAACACAATGAAGCACTCTATGAGGCAGTGACAAAACACAATGAGGCAGTGACAAAACACAATGAAGCAGTGACAAAACACAATGAAGCAGTGACAAAACACAATGAGGCAGTGACAAAACACAATGAGGCAGTGACAAAACACAATGAAGCACTCTATGAGGCAGTGACAAAACACAATGAAGCAGTGACAAAACACAATGAGGCACTCTACGAGGCAGTGACAAAACACAACGAGGCACTCTATGAGGCAGTGACAAAACACAATGAGGCACTCTACGAGGCAGTGACAAAACACAATGAGGCACTCTACGAGGCAGTGACAAAACACAATGAGGCACTCTATGAGGCAGTGACAAAACACAATGAGGCACTCTACGAGGCAGTGACAAAACACAATGAGGCACTCTACGAGGCAGTGACAAAACACTATGAGGCACTCTATGAGGCAGTGACAATACACAATGAGGCACTCTATGAGGCAGTGACAAAACACAATGAGGCACTCTATGAGGCAGTGACAAAACACAATGAGGCACTCTACGAGGCAGTGACAAAACACAATGAGGCACTCTACGAGGCAGTGACAAAACACTATGAGGCACTCTACGAGGCAGTGACAAAACACAATGAGGCACTCTATGAGGCAGTGACAAAACACTATGAGGTACTCTATGAGGCAGTGGCAAAACACAAGGAGGCACTCTATGAGGCAGTGGCAAAACACAGTTTTCCCACATACTGTACCAGTAGACAAACCAGTGATATATGACCTTTTGACCTCGAAAAGAGATTTTGCAAAAATCTTACCCACACGTGACTGCCTGCTCCGCCAATCCGAATGCTTTAGACACAGGCAGGAAGCACGTCAGCAAAGGGGAGGTAACTCCCCCTGCCATGTGATCGCTCTGTCTATATAAGCTTGAGCAGGCAGCACGCCGTTCTCTTTGACATTTTCGAAACTGCTGTCGCGTTTCGCTTGCACGTGGATTACTCGTGCATTGGATTATCCTCGCCTACTTGTGTAGTGTAGAGTTTGCAGTTTCCCTTCACTGGAGTTTAAGGGAAGTTGCGGCTTGCCGCTTTGCTTGCGTCTGTTTTTGACGTTTTCGTTGGCTGGTCGCTTTGTTTTGTTTTGAGTGCACGCGCTGGGGCTTTGTAGTTAGCTTTGGTGCGTCGCTACTCGTTTTCTTTCAGTGATAGCGACGACTTGCTGTTTGCTTGTTTGCTTGTCTTCGCTTGTCACTGTGTTGTTCGCCTTACTCGACGTACGGGAGGTTTTGCGTCCCGTGCGCAGTAATGGCGTCTCGCTTCCACGTTCCTCTTCCGTCTTTCCCGCCTCGGTAAGATGGACGGATAGAGGCGTGCACTGTTGCGTTAGTTTGAACGCTTGTGTGTGTGTTTGGGACTTGGGCGCTTGGACGTTTCGTGCAAGCGCTAGTTCTCGGGTGGTTGGCGAGTAGTTGCTCGTCTTGGAGCGACGATAGGCTGGTGTTTCGCTTGTATTCCTCCCTCCCTCTTGCGGGTTCGTCCACGCGTAAGTCGGTGTGGAGGGCAGCAGCTGCTTTTCCTGTTTCGTCAGGTGAGCCGGCGGGCTGTCGTGTTTGCATTGGGTTTTTCTTGCCTGTTTGCGGTAGCTGTTGCTAACCACTATTAAGTATGGCGTTTGTCTTGTCGCTCTCCGTGTAGAGGCGACAGGATAGCGGCGGCGCCGACATGACGGATGCGAGTGAGGTGGAGTGAGTTCTCGTTCCATTGACTGAACGAGGTGTTCTCTACCCTCTCCTTTCTTTCTCGCGAGGTGGCCGCTGTTTTTTGGTGGTTGCAGTTGTGACTGGCGGTGCGTTTTGTCGCACGCTGTTGTTACTGGACTCCCACTCAGAGACCATTTTCGCTCAGTACTTGGTGTACGCGCGTGTTGGCTTCTGTGAAATGGCGGGTTGGTGGCTAGTAGTTTCTACTGCCAACGGCTTGCTTTTTTATTGTGTGTGTTTTGCTTGTCGTTGTTTGGGGATTGCTTGTAGCTGGTTTGCACTTCCCCTTCGCTGGGAGCCTGGGGGAAGTATTGCCGCTGTTGGCGTCAGTTGATGTTTGTGTGGATTTGTGTGAGCTTGGTACGTTGTGCGCACTCGCTGGTTTTTTCAGTTGCGTTGGCGTGGCTCTGCTCTTTTCAGGGTTCGCGAGGACTTGCTGGTTTGCTTGCTGGCTGTCTTCGCGTTCGCTTGTATCGCTGGTCGTTCGCCCTTCTCGACGGCGGTGGCACTTGCTCACCGTGTCGTTAATGGCGGACCACCTTGCGCTGTTCGTGTGCGAGGCGGTCGTGGTACTGGCATCCACTCTGCGGTGGCAGCGGGTACGGGGGGGTTGAGAGGAGTATCGCTCATGACGAACGCGTGTTTTTTCTTCCCCTCCTGCTTCGTTTTCCACGCGTCGGTTAGGTCTAGCGGCGTGCCGCTGCTTGCGTCAGTTTGAACGCTTGGGCGTTGGGAAGGGTGCGCTTGATCCGGTTGAGTGCAAGCGCTAGTTCTCGGTGCGTTGGCGTGTCGTTGTTCGTTCGGTGCGAGCGACGAATGGCTGGTGTTTTGCTTGTGTGCTTGTCTTCGCGTTCGCTGTTGTTGCTGGCTGTGCACCATTCCCGGGCTTCGGGTCTGGCGCCTTGCTATGGCGTTAATGGCGACCCTCCTTCACGCTGGGCGTGTTGGAGGCGGGCGCCCTTTTGGCGTTGACAGGTAGTGGCAGCGAGGTTGGGGGGAGACAGCAATTCTCACTCATTACGAGTGAGTGCTTCTTCTCTCATTCCTTCTCTTGCGTCCACGAGTCGGTTGTTTTCGTGTGTTCCCGCGGCTTTTCCTGTGTTGACAGGTGGCGCTGCGGAAATTCGGTTTTCGCTAGCTGCAGTTGTTGCTTTCTCAACACGCGGTCTGCTTCGTCGGTGGACTCTGTGGTTGGGTCCGCGTTTGCTCGTTCTGATGGTGCGGTAGGGGGGGTTTTCTAGCCCGGCCTCTACCCACTGTCCCGGGTACGTGGGACAGGAGTATTTGTTTTCTCCTCTCCTGTTTTCCGGCGGGTTGGTTGCTGCTCGTCGGTCAGACTGCGCGTGAGGTTTCAGCCTTTCACCACCCATGTCCCGTTCGCCTGGGCGGGTCGCAGGCGGTCGGCTTGGGCGGGTACGTATCGTGCAATCATGTGTACTGTTCCCGCGCTCTTGGAGGGTGGTGCCCTGCGGCATTCTGCGGAAGGCAGTCCTGCACTCACCGGAAGGTCGAGCTGCGGTAGACTTAGGCAGAGCGTTGCTCCCGGCCGTTCAGCTAACACTGTTTGGTCCGGTGAGCGAGCCACCTACCTTCCTGTGCGATCTCCTGTGCCTCAGCCCTGTGCTTCCGTAAGGTCGCTCTGGGTGGAGCGGTGCTTCCACCGCGCTTCCTTAGGTCGAGCTGCGGTTAGATCGCGGCAGAACATTGCTACTGGCCATTCAGCTAACACTGTTTGGTCCGGCCAGCACGCCGCCTCCCTTCCAGTGCGATACCATGCGCCCCCGCCCCACACTTCCGGATGGTTGAGTGGGGCGGTGCAGCATACCCACCGTGCTTCCAGAAGGTCGAGCTATGTGGTGGGATCTCAGCGGTACCTGACTACGGGTCGTTCAGCAGAGGTCAGTGTGCCGCCTCCCTTCCCGTGCCATTTCATGTGCTCCGCCTCTGTGCTCCCGAAGGGTCGAGCTCTGCAGTGGGGCCACGGCAGAGCGTTGCTAACGGCCATTCAGCACTGTTTGGTCCGGTCGGCACGCCGCCTCCCTTCCTGTGCTTTCCCGGTGCCCCGCCCCCACGCTTCCGAAAGGTCGAGTCTGCGGTGGGGTCATGGCGGGGCATTGCTAACGGCCGTTCAGCACACGCTGTTGGTCCAGTGCTGCCTTGCTTGGAGTTGTTTTCAGTTCCCCTGCTCCTGGGCAGGTGCGCGAGCTGGTCGGCTCGGGCAGGTACGTATCGTGTGTTCGTTGTGGCCTGTTCCCGCGCTCTCGGAAGTTGGTGTCATGCGGCATACTGACGGAAGGCGGTCCCGCGCTTCCGCAAGGTTAAGCTCTGCGGTTGACTTAGGCAGTTGCCCCGCTCCCGGCCGTTCAGCTAACACTGTTTGGTCCGGTGAGCGCGCCCCTACCTTCCCGAGCGATCTCATGTGTCCCTCCCTGCGCTTCTGAAATGTCGTGCTGGGCGGTGTACACACCCACCGCGCTTCCGAAAGGTCAAGCCATGCGGTTAGATCGCGTTGCGACCGGTCATTCAGCTAACACTGTTTGGTCCGGTCAGCATGCCGCCTCCTTTCCAGTGCGCTCCCATGTGCTCCGTCCCCACGCTTCCGCGAGGTCGAGTGGGGCGGTGCGGCACACCCACCGCGCTCTCGGAAGTTCGAGCTCTGCGGTGGGATCTCGGCTAGCGTGACTACTGACCGTTCAGCAGACGCTGTTTGGTCCGGTCAGCACGCCGCCTCCCTTCCCGTGCCATTCCAGGTGCCCCCCCCCCCTTCCGCACCCTCAGGGGGCGGTGTGGCACAATGTTGCTTCTCTCCGATGCACGATCCGAAGGCTCTCGGGCGAGATGCTTTTTTGGGTCATGGTCGGGCGTGGTACGTATTGTGTGTTTCTTGTGGCCTGTCCCGCGCTCTCGGAAGTTGGTATATTGGGCATACTGACGGAAGGCGGTCCCGCGCTTCCGCAAGGTAAGCTCTGCGGTTGACTTAGGCAGAGCGCCGCTCCCGGCCGTTCAGCTAACACTGTTTGGTCCGTAAGCGCGCCGCCTACCTTCCCGAGCGATCTCCTGTGTCCCGCCCTGCGCTTCTGAAAGGTCGTGCCGGGCGGTGTACACACCCACCGCGCTTCCGAAAGGTCAAGCCATGCGGTTAGATCGCGTTGCGATCGGTCATTCAGCTAACACTGTTTGGTCCGGTCAGCATGCTGCCTCCTTTCCAGTGCGCTCCCATGTGCTCCGTCCCCACGCTTCCGCGAGGTCGAGTGGGGCGGTGCGGCACACCCACCGCGTTCTCGGAAGTTCGAGCTCTGCGGTGGGATCTCGGCTAGCGTGACTACTGGCCGTTCAGCAGACGCTGTTTGGTCCGGTCAGCTTGCCGCCTCCTTCCAGTGCGCTCCCATGTGCTCCGTCCCCACGCTTTCGGAGGTCGAGTGGGGCGGGGCGGCACACCCACCGCGCTCTCGGGAGGTCGAGCTCTGCGGTGGGATCTCAGCATAGCGTGACTACTGGCTGTTTTAGCAGACGCTGTTTGATCCGGTCAGACTGTCAGAGTGTGGCGAGATCAAGAGCCTCGCTTCTGTTCTCGATCCTGGCGACGCTGGCTCGGTGAACTGTCCGGTGCGTGCACTCGCGTGTTATCTGGCTCGAACTCAGTACCGTCGTTTGCGGAAACGACGACTGTTTTCTGCCCGTCACGTAGTCGCGCTGAGGTGTCTAAGACTTCCATTTCTTGCTGTTACGCGTTTTGATCACGGATGCGTACAAGAATGCGTTGCTTGATCCTCCTGCTGGTGCCTCTCGGACTCCTGTACTCCGCAAGGTTGCCACCTCTGTAGCGTTTGCCAAGAGTATCTCTTTGGTTCACTTATGAGGGCGGTCTGCTGGTGCAGTGACTGTGTTCACACGCTTTTAACTGTGTGAGGTTCGGGTTCGTCATGTCAACGACACCTTGAGCATCAACAAGTTGGTTGTGGCGGATTGGCTCTTCGTGTTTGAGTGTGAGTAGTTTTTTTCTGTTGGGTCAGGTGTTTATGCACAACCCACCGCCCATTGCTGGGCAATCATATCACTGGTTTGTCTACTGGTACAGTATGTGGGAAAACTTTAAGAAATTTAAACTAATTTCTATGTTTTCCTAACATACTTACCAGTAGACAAATTACTGTCCCACCCACCTCCCCGTTTGTGCATTTGCTCGGGATATCTCGGCAATGTCAAGAGAACGGCGTGCTGCCTGCTCAAGCTTATATAGACAGAGCGATCACGTGGCAGGGGGAGTTACCTCCCCTTTGCTGACGTGCTTCCTGCCTGTGTCTAAAGCATTCGGATTGGCGGAGCAGGCAGTCACGTGTGGGTAAGATTATTGCAAAATCTCTTTTCGAGGTCAAAAGGTCATATATCACTGGTTTGTCTACTGGTAAGTATGTTAGGAAAACATAGAAATTAGTTTAAATTTCTTAAAATGAGGCACTCTACGAGGCAGTGACAAAACACAATGAGGCATTCTACGAGGCAGTGACAAAACACAATGAGGCACTCTACGAGGCAGTGACAAAACACAATGAGGCACTCTACGAGGCAGTGACAAAACACAATGAGGCACTCTACGAGGCAGTGACAAAACACAATGAGGCACTCTACGAGGCAGTGACAAAACACATTGAGGCACTCTATGAGGCAGTGACAAAACACAATGAGGCACTCTATGAGGCAGTGACAAAACACAACGAGGCACTCTATGAGGCAGTGACAAAACACAATGAGGCACTCTATGAGGCAGTGACAAAACACAATGAGGCACTCTATGAGACAGTGACAAAATACAATGAGGCACTCTCTGAGGCAGTGACAAAACACAATGAGGCACTCTATGAGGCAGTGACAAAACACAATGAGGCAGTGACAAAACACAATGAGGCACTCTATGAGGCAGTGACAAAACACAATGAGGCACTCTACGAGGCAGTGACAAAACACAATGAGGCACTCTATGAGGCAGTGACAAAACACAACGAGGCACTCTATGAGGCAGTGACAAAACACTATGAGGCACTCTATGAGGCAGTGACAAAACACAATGAGGCACTCTATGAGGCAGTGACAAAACACAATGAGGCACTCTATGAGGCACTCTATGAGGCAGTGACAAAACACAACGAGGCACTCTATGAGGCAGTGACAAAACACAATGAGGCACTCTATGAGGCAGTGACAAAACACAATGAGGCACTCTACGAGGCAGTGACAAAACACAAGGAGGCACTCTATGAGGCAGTGACAAAACACAATGAGGCACTCTATGAGGCAGTGACAAAACACAATGAGGCACTCTACGAGGCAGTGACAAAACACAACGAGGCACTGTATCAACGGCTGTGGCTGGGACTGGCTAAGTAAGCTAAGCACAAACTGGCCATGTCAGTACAAGAAAAGTACAAAATGCATAAAGTTATCATGAGACAATGCATATGTCTGTGGTTGGCACCATACTTTTTACTGCATCTGAAAAGGAATATGAAGTAGATACGTAGATTTCTTCTTACTGTCTGTGATGGCTCATATTTCCAAACAGGTAGAATATTACTGAGAGACACACGACTCTAACTGCTGCAGACCAGACCAGCAGCCCAGGACTCCAGCACACACCTGGTCGATGACGGCGGGCATAAGGGTGTCGAAGCGCTCCTGCGTGAGGAAGGATTTCTGGGTGTCGTGCAGGAAACACTTGGAGAAGGTGTCCAGCACTGCAGTCACCAGCTGGCTGGACTTCCGCTTGTTCTTCTTTCCTTTCCCAAAGAAGGGCTCTGGAAGAAGCAGTGAAAAATTAGGTCAGCAATATGAAAGTAAGCATAAAGTTGTACAGGCCCATCTACTTTCTTGGCCATAAAAAAACCACACACAAAAATACAAATAAAAATTCACACTGCACACTCGTTACAGAAATGTATAATGGCAAATTCCATGATATACCTTTACATTTCCACAGAATTGTGCTACTTCACCTCAACAAAGCACATGTGATAAATATCTCATTCATTATGTATCAGGTAAGGGACAAGTGAGATGGGCAGACAGTGCCCAGACATTCCAGACAGACGGCACAGCTGCACCCACCTGCTCTGGACTTGTGGTTGAGGCTGAGGACCTCGGCAGCATTCTGCACGATGGGGTCGGCCACTATGGTGAAGTACAGCTTCAGACTCTGGGCCAGTCTGCAAAACCAGGAACCCCAGTGTTACTCTGTCTTGTCAACTTTGATATGAAAACCTATCGACCTCAAATTAAATCAAAACTGTTGATGTCATTTCTGCTTGAATCAAAGTCTCCACAAGATGAAAAACTATAAAACTGAATGCGTTGTTCTAGTTCTCTTTTGCAAATTTACATCCAGCACTAGTCATCATTTCTCTATGACAAAATTTGGATTTCTGATTTTCTACCAAAATTCAGTTATTGGATTACACAGCACTTGACACATTAAGACCTGATTTTCTACCAATATTCATAGTTATTTACTTGGAATACACAACTCTTGACACATCAAGACCTCCTTTTCTGCCAAATTTCAGAGTTTTTGGCATAGATTACACAACATTTGACACAGCAAGACCTGACATAGTACAGATTTGTGTCATCACAGCATAGGTCTGGAAGGACAGAATGAAGGCAGCGGCAGAGCCAAGACTCACCCGTCTGTCAGCCGATAGAACACCAGCAGTCGGTGTTTGTCGGACTCGGGACTGGCAGCCCAGTCAAGCAGCTACAAATCAAACATGGAATAAAAATTAAGAGGTAAGATCCACTTCAGAACTAAGACAATGCATATTTGACAGTATTAAATTTGACTAATGAAGGATCCCCCAGAGCTTTGCAACACATCTTTTTTCTCTCTCTCTTCTTGAGTGAGGGTTTCCATCGATGCCACCACACATCTCCCTGTCAAGCAAGCAGTTAGACCCTGGGCAGACAGAGGCCAAGGCGGCAGGCACTACACAGGAGCTGTTTCAGACAGCCATCAAAGCCATTGGGTGCCTTTCACTGCTCTCAATTTTCCACTAGCTCATCCACGCTGGAACTCCAGTGGTAATTAGAGATACAACTTAAGAGTCTAGCTAGCTACCTTCTTGGTTGAAGCTGAATGAGCAGACCATTTGCCTCTATGTACAGGTGCATGTTTACTGGAATTTAATATTCAACATTGCTCTCCAACCATCCCCACTACGCCCCCCATTTGGCACTCGTTATCAGCACACTGCAAAATGTTCTTGAGCTAATTTGAGTTATACATGACACTGAACCTCACAAATTTGTTTGGCGAGGTAACATTTAATTAATTTTGACCAAAAATGGATACTATTGAAATAAGATTGTGAAGATACAGACAGAATGGTACCAAAAAAAAAAGGGAAACTGAAAAAAATGCAACACTAAGAGGGTGGTTTAAGAAGAAAAGAAGAAATGCAGCATTAAGAGAGTGGTTTAAGGAGAAATGAAGAAATGCAAGCCAAGCACACTTACTTTGAATGTGACAGTTTTCAGGGTGGCCTCATTGAGTCTGAGGGAGAACTCGCAGAAGGCAGAGACCACAGCTCCCTCGATGGCGTCAAGCCTGTGTCTCTTCACCTGCAAAACAAGGCAGCACTGGAGTGACGTGGCCAGACTAATTCACCAACACAACTGTGATGTCCACACAGAAGGGAAGGGTTTCCTTCATGCAGTCCTGATGCAGAGCACAGAATCATTAGGCAGCTTCTCTGTTTTAATGAACAGAGCTGGCTTTATCGAGCCAGGCAAACAGAATGCAAACATCACACACCTTTTCTAAGGGGTGCATGAACAGATCTGTGAAGAACACATTCCATATCACAAAGTTGCAAACCACTCTCAAGCAGAATCTTGGTATTGACGGATACAATAGATGATACACAGACATTAGCATAGGCAGCATCTTTCAAAATACAAGGCCTGTTATGCTGAGTTCAGGGTCAAAATACATGTATTTCATAATATGATATATGCCACCGAGAACAAAATACCAATACAAATCACATACTATAGCAGCCACACGATGCCCCCTTCCTTAGTTGAAACCCATATATGTGGAGCTTTCATACATTGTCATTTCATACTTGCTCCACTAAGAATAATACAAATCATCATCATCATCATCATATCATCATCATCATCAAGGCGCCAAAGAGCCGGGCTACCTCTGGGTGGAGGAGGCGGAAGTCCAGAGCGCGGAGGAAGAGCTGCAGCAGCGGGGACAGGTGTGCCACGACTTCCCGGCTCTCCTGCACCACCAGGTGTGCCCCCAGCAGCTGCATCAGGGGCACCAGGCACTCCTGTCCACAAAGCAGGCATAAACTGAATTCACAAATAATAATGTGGGTCTATACAATACGCTTCTGTACAAAATACATACATAAAATCTGATTTAACAAATAATGACATTCTATACCAAACACTCCTGTCCACAAAGCAGGCATAAACTGAATTAACAAATAACTAACATTCTATACCATACACTCCTGTACAACAGAGTATACATAAAATCTAATCTAACAAATAATCACATGGCATTCTATACCATACACTCCTGTACAACAGAGTATACATAAAATCTAATCTAACGAATAATCACATGGCATTCTATACCATACACTCCTGTACAACAGAGTATACATAAAATCTAATCTAACGAATAATCACATGGCATTCTATACCATACGATGCCAAAGGCCTGCAAGAGCAGCAGCAGCAGCAGCAAGGACAGCCTTGCCACCAAAGACGGCCTGCAAGAGCAGCAGCAAGGACAGCCTTGCCACCAAAGACGGCCTGCAAGAGCAGCAGCAGCAGCAGCAAGGACAGCCTTGCCACCAAAGACGGCCTGCAAGAGCAGCAGCAGCAGCAGCAAGGACAGCCTTGCCACCAAAGACGGCCTGCAAGAGCAGCAGCAGCCTGCACAAGACGCCTGCAATAGCATCAGCAGCAAGGACAGCCTTGCCACCAAAGACGGCCTGCAAGAGCAGCAGCAAGGACAGCCTGCACCAAAGACGGCCTGCAAGAGCAGCAGCAAGGACAGCCTTGCCACCAAAGACGGCCTGCAAGAGCAGCAGCAGCAAGGACAGCCTTGCCACCAAAGACGGCCTGCAAGAGCAGCAGCAGCAAGGACAGCCTTGCCACCAAAGACGGCCTGCAAGAGCAGCAGCAAGGACAGCCTTGCCACCAAAGACGGCCTGCAAGAGCAGCAGCAGCAAGGACAGCCTTGCCACCAAAGACGGCCTGCAAGAGCAGCAGCAGCAGCAGCAAGGACAGCCTTGCCACCAAAGACGGCCTGCAAGAGCAGCAGCAGCAGCAGCAAGGACAGCCTTGCCACCAAAGACGGCCTGCAAGAGCAGCAGCAGCAGCAGCAGCAAGGACAGCCTTGCCACCAAAGACGGCCTGCAAGAGCAGCAGCAAGGACAGCCTTGCCACCAAAGACGGCCTGCAAGAGCAGCAGCAGCAGCAAGGACAGCCTTGCCACCAAAGACGGCCTGCAAGAGCAGCAGCAGCAGCAGCAAGGACAGCCTTGCCACCAAAGACGGCCTGCAAGAGCAGCAGCAGCAGCAGCAAGGACAGCCTTGCCACCAAAGACGGCCTGCAAGAGCAGCAGCAAGGACAGCCTTGCCACCAAAGACGGCCTGCAAGAGCAGCAGCAAGGACAGCCTTGCCACCAAAGACGGCCTGCAAGAGCAGCAGCAGCAAGGACAGCCTTGCCACCAAAGACGGCCTGCAAGAGCAGCAGCAAGGACAGCCTTGCCACCAAAGACGGCCTGCAAGAGCAGCAGCAGCAGCAGCAAGGACAGCCTTGCCACCAAAGACGGCCTGCAAGAGCAGCAGCAGCAGCAGCAAGGACAGCCTTGCCACCAAAGACGGCCTGCAAGAGCAGCAGCAGCAGCAGCAAGGACAGCCTTGCCACCAAAGACGGCCTGCAAGAGCAGCAGCAGCAGCACCAGGACAGCCTTGCCACCAAAGACTGCCTGCAAGAGCAGCAGCAAGGACAGCCTTGCCACCAAAGACGGCCTGCAAGAGCAGCAGCAGCAGCAAGGACAGCCTTGCCACCAAAGACGGCCTGCAAGAGCAGCAGCAGCAAGGACAGCCTTGCCACCAAAGACGGCCTGCAAGAGCAGCAGCAGCAAGGACAGCCTTGCCACCAAAGACGGCCTGCAAGAGCAGCAGCAAGGACAGCCTTGCCACCAAAGACGGCCTGCAAGAGC
>JAWQFJ010000781.1:97500-111194 GCA_034096865.1 Theodoxus fluviatilis | reverse complement strand
AGCAGCAGCAGCAAGGACAGCCTTGCCACCAAAGACGGCCTGCAAGAGCAGCAGCAGCAACAAGGACAGCCTTGCCACCAAAGACGGCCTGCAAGAGCAGCAGCAGCAACAAGGACAGCCTTGCCACCAAAGACGGCCTGCAAGAGCAGCAGCAGCAGCAGCAAGGACAGCCTTGCCACCAAAGACGGCCTGCAAGAGCAGCAGCAGCAGCAAGGACAGCCTTGCCACCAAAGACGGCCTGCAAGAGCAGCAGCAGCAGCAGCAAGGACAGCCTTGCCACCAAAGACGGCCTGCAAGAGCAGCAGCAGCAGCAGCAGCAACAAGGACAGCCTTGCCACCAAAGACGGCCTGCAAGAGCAGCAGCAGCAGCAACAAGGACAGCCTTGCCACCAAAGACGGCCTGCAAGAGCAGCAGCAGCAGCAGCAAGGACAGCCTTGCCACCAAAGACGGCCTGCAAGAGCAGCAGCAGCAGCAACAAGGACAGCCTTGCCACCAAAGACGGCCTGCAAGAGCAGCAGCAGCAGCAAGGACAGCCTTGCCACCAAAGACGGCCTGCAAGAGCAGCAGCAAGGACAGCCTTGCCACCAAAGACGGCCTGCAAGAGCAGCAGCAACAAGGACAGCCTTGCCACCAAAGACGGCCTGCAAGAGCAGCAGCAGCAACAAGGACAGCCTTGCCACCAAAGACGGCCTGCAAGAGCAGCAGCAACAAGGACAGCCTTGCCACCAAAGACGGCCTGCAAGAGCAGCAGCAACAAGGACAGCCTTGCCACCAAAGACGGCCTGCAAGAGCAGCAGCAGCAAGGACAGCCTTGCCACCAAAGACGGCCTGCAAGAGCAGCAGCAGCAACAAGGACAGCCTTGCCACCAAAGACGGCCTGCAAGAGCAGCAGCAGCAGCAGCAAGGACAGCCTTGCCACCAAAGACGGCCTGCAAGAGCAGCAGCAGCAAGGACAGCCTTGCCACCAAAGACGGCCTGCAAGAGCAGCAGCAGCAGCAACAAGGACAGCCTTGCCACCAAAGACGGCCTGCAAGAGCAGCAGCAGCAGCAAGGACAGCCTTGCCACCAAAGACGGCCTGCAAGAGCAGCAGCAGCAGCAGCAAGGACAGCCTTGCCACCAAAGACGGCCTGCAAGAGCAGCAGCAGCAGCAACAAGGACAGCCTTGCCACCAAAGACGGCCTGCAAGAGCAGCAGCAGCAGCAACAAGGACAGCCTTGCCACCAAAGACGGCCTGCAAGAGCAGCAGCAGCAGCAGCAAGGACAGCCTTGCCACCAAAGACGGCCTGCAAGAGCAGCAGCAGCAGCAACAAGGACAGCCTTGCCACCAAAGACGGCCTGCAAGAGCAGCAGCAGCAGCAGCAAGGACAGCCTTGCCACCAAAGACGGCCTGCAAGAGCAGCAGCAGCAGCAACAAGGACAGCCTTGCCACCAAAGACGGCCTGCAAGAGCAGCAGCAGCAGCAAGGACAGCCTTGCCACCAAAGACGGCCTGCAAGAGCAGCAGCAGCAGCAAGGACAGCCTTGCCACCAAAGACGGCCTGCAAGAGCAGCAGCAGCAGCAAGGACAGCCTTGCCACCAAAGACGGCCTGCAAGAGCAGCAGCAGCAAGGACAGCCTTGCCACCAAAGACGGCCTGCAAGAGCAGCAGCAGCAGCAAGGACAGCCTTGCCACCAAAGACGGCCTGCAAGAGCAGCAGCAGCAGCAAGGACAGCCTTGCCACCAAAGACGGCCTGCAAGAGCAGCAGCAGCAGCAACAAGGACAGCCTTGCCACCAAAGACGGCCTGCAAGAGCAGCAGCAGCAGCAGCAAGGACAGCCTTGCCACCAAAGACGGCCTGCAAGAGCAGCAGCAGCAGCAGCAAGGACAGCCTTGCCACCAAAGACGGCCTGCAAGAGCAGCAGCAGCAGCACAAGGACAGCCTTGCCACCAAAGACGGCCTGCAAGAGCAGCAGCAGCAGCAACAAGGACAGCCTTGCCACCAAAGACGGCCTGCAAGAGCAGCAGCAGCAGCAGCAAGGACAGCCTTGCCACCAAAGACGGCCTGCAAGAGCAGCAGCAGCAGCAGCAAGGACAGCCTTGCCACCAAAGACGGCCTGCAAGAGCAGCAGCAGCAGCAACAAGGACAGCCTTGCCACCAAAGACGGCCTGCAAGAGCAGCAGCAGCAGCAAGGACAGCCTTGCCACCAAAGACGGCCTGCAAGAGCAGCAGCAGCAGCAAGGACAGCCTTGCCACCAAAGACGGCCTGCAAGAGCAGCAGCAGCAGCAGCAAGGACAGCCTTGCCACCAAAGACGGCCTGCAAGAGCAGCAGCAGCAGCAACAAGGACAGCCTTGCCACCAAAGACGGCCTGCAAGAGCAGCAGCAGCAGCAAGGACAGCCTTGCCACCAAAGACGGCCTGCAAGAGCAGCAGCAGCAGCAGCAAGGACAGCCTTGCCACCAAAGACGGCCTGCAAGAGCAGCAGCAGCAGCAACAAGGACAGCCTTGCCACCAAAGACGGCCTGCAAGAGCAGCAGCAGCAGCAGCAAGGACAGCCTTGCCACCAAAGACGGCCTGCAAGAGCAGCAGCAGCAGCAGCAAGGACAGCCTTGCCACCAAAGACGGCCTGCAAGAGCAGCAACAAGGACAGCCTTGCCACCAAAGACGGCCTGCAAGAGCAGCAGCAGCAGCAGCAAGGACAGCCTTGCCACCAAAGACGGCCTGCAAGAGCAGCAGCAGCAGCAAGGACAGCCTTGCCACCAAAGACGGCCTGCAAGAGCAGCAGCAGCAAGGACAGCCTTGCCACCAAAGACGGCCTGCAAGAGCAGCAGCAGCAGCAAGGACAGCCTTGCCACCAAAGACGGCCTGCAAGAGCAGCAGCAGCAGCAAGGACAGCCTTGCCACCAAAGACGGCCTGCAAGAGCAGCAGCAGCAGCAGCAAGGACAGCCTTGCCACCAAAGACGGCCTGCAAGAGCAGCAGCAGCAGCAACAAGGACAGCCTTGCCACCAAAGACGGCCTGCAAGAGCAGCAGCAGCAGCAGCAAGGACAGCCTTGCCACCAAAGACGGCCTGCAAGAGCAGCAGCAGCAGCACAAGGACAGCCTTGCCACCAAAGACGGCCTGCAAGAGCAGCAGCAGCAGCAACAAGGACAGCCTTGCCACCAAAGACGGCCTGCAAGAGCAGCAGCAGCAGCAGCAAGGACAGCCTTGCCACCAAAGACGGCCTGCAAGAGCAGCAGCAGCAAGGACAGCCTTGCCACCAAAGACGGCCTGCAAGAGCAGCAGCAGCAGCAGCAAGGACAGCCTTGCCACCAAAGACGGCCTGCAAGAGCAGCAGCAGCAGCAAGGACAGCCTTGCCACCAAAGACGGCCTGCAAGAGCAGCAGCAGCAGCAAGGACAGCCTTGCCACCAAAGACGGCCTGCAAGAGCAGCAGCAGCAAGGACAGCCTTGCCACCAAAGACGGCCTGCAAGAGCAGCAGCAGCAGCAGCAAGGACAGCCTTGCCACCAAAGACGGCCTGCAAGAGCAGCAGCAGCAGCAAGGACAGCCTTGCCACCAAAGACGGCCTGCAAGAGCAGCAGCAGCAACAAGGACAGCCTTGCCACCAAAGACGGCCTGCAAGAGCAGCAGCAGCAGCAACAAGGACAGCCTTGCCACCAAAGACGGCCTGCAAGAGCAGCAGCAGCAGCAACAAGGACAGCCTTGCCACCAAAGACGGCCTGCAAGAGCAGCAGCAGCAGCAACAAGGACAGCCTTGCCACCAAAGACGGCCTGCAAGAGCAGTAGCAGCAACAAGGACAGCCTTGCCACCAAAGACGGCCTGCAAGAGCAGCAGCAGCAGCAGCAACAAGGACAGCCTTGCTACCAAAGACGGCCTGCAAGAGCAGCAGCAGCAGCAGCAACAAGGACAGCCTTGCTACCAAAGACGGCCTGCAAGAGCAGCAGCAGCAGCAGCAACAAGGACAGCCTTGCTACCAAAGACGGCCTGCAAGAGCAGCAGCAGCAACAAGGACAGCCTTGCTACCAAAGACGGCCTGCAAGAGCAGCAGCAGCAGCAGCAACAAGGACAGCCTTGCCACCAAAGACGGCCTGCAAGAGCAGCAGCAGCAGCAAGGACAGCCTTGCCACCAAAGACGGCCTGCAAGAGCAGCAGCAACAAGGACAGCCTTGCCACCAAAGACGGCCTGCAAGAGCTGCAGCAGCAACAAGGACAGCCTTGCCACCAAAGACGGCCTGCAAGAGCTGCAGCAACAAGGACAGCCTTGCCACCCAAGACGGCCTGCAAGAGCAGCAACAAGGACAGCCTTGCCACCAAAGACGGCCTGCAAGAGCAGCAGCAGCAAGGGCAGCCTTGCTACCAAAGACGGCCTGCAAGAGCAGCAACAAGGACAGCCTTGCCACCAAAGACGGCCTGCAAGAGCAGCAGCAGCAGCAGCAAGGACAGCCTTGCCACCAAAGACGGCCTGCAAGATCAGCAGCAGCAACAAGGACAGCCTTGCCACCAAAGACGACCTGCAAGAGCAGCAGCAGCAGCAGCAAGGACAGCCTTGCCACCAAAGACGGCCTGCAAGAGCAGCAGCAGCAGCAGCAAGGACAGCCTTGCCACCAAAGACGGCCTGCAAGAGCAGCAGCAGCAAGGACAGCCTTGCCACCAAAGACGGCCTGCAAGAGCAGCAGCAGCAGCAACAAGGACAGCCTTGCCACCAAAGACGGCCTGCAAGAGCAGCAGCAGCAGCAGCAAGGACAGCCTTGCCACCAAAGACGGCCTGCAAGAGCAGCAGCAGCAGCAACAAGGACAGCCTTGCCACCAAAGACGGCCTGCAAGAGCAGCAGCAGCAGCAGCAAGGACAGCCTTGCCACCAAAGACGGCCTGCAAGAGCAGCAGCAGCAAGGACAGCCTTGCCACCAAAGACGGCCTGCAAGAGCTGCAGCAACAAGGACAGCCTTGCCACCAAAGACGGCCTGCAAGAGCAGCAGCAGCAAGGACAGCCTTGCCACCAAAGACGGCCTGCAAGAGCTGCAGCAACAAGGACAGCCTTGCCACCAAAGACGGCCTGCAAGAGCAGCAGCAGCAGCAGCAAGGACAGCCTTGCCACCAAAGACGGCCTGCAAGAGCAGCAGCAGCAGCAACAAGGACAGCCTTGCCACCAAAGACGGCCTGCAAGAGCAGCAGCAGCAGCAGCAAGGACAGCCTTGCCACCAAAGACGGCCTGCAAGAGCAGCAGCAGCAGCAGCAAGGACAGCCTTGCCACCAAAGACGGCCTGCAAGAGCAGCAGCAGCAGCAGCAAGGACAGCCTTGCCACCAAAGACGGCCTGCAAGAGCAGCAGCAGCAGCAGCAAGGACAGCCTTGCCACCAAAGACGGCCTGCAAGAGCAGCAGCAGCAGCAACAAGGACAGCCTTGCCACCAAAGACGGCCTGCAAGAGCAGCAGCAGCAGCAAGGACAGCCTTGCCACCAAAGACGGCCTGCAAGAGCAGCAGCAACAAGGACAGCCTTGCCACCAAAGACGGCCTGCAAGAGCTGCAGCAGCAACAAGGACAGCCTTGCCACCAAAGACGGCCTGCAAGAGCTGCAGCAACAAGGACAGCCTTGCCACCCAAGACGGCCTGCAAGAGCAGCAACAAGGACAGCCTTGCCACCAAAGACGGCCTGCAAGAGCAGCAGCAGCAAGGGCAGCCTTGCTACCAAAGACGGCCTGCAAGAGCAGCAACAAGGACAGCCTTGCCACCAAAGACGGCCTGCAAGAGCAGCAGCAGCAGCAGCAAGGACAGCCTTGCCACCAAAGACGGCCTGCAAGAGCAGCAGCAGCAGCAGCAAGGACAGCCTTGCCACCAAAGACGGCCTGCAAGAGCAGCAGCAGCAGCAGCAAGGACAGCCTTGCTACCAAAGACGGCCTGCAAGAGCAGCAGCAGCAAGGACAGCCTTGCCACCAAAGACGGCCTGCAAGAGCAGCAACAAGGACAGCCTTGCCACCAAAGACGGCCTGCAAGAGCAGCAGCAGCAGCAACAAGGACAGCCTTGCCACCAAAGACGGCCTGCAAGAGCAGCAGCAGCAGCAGCAAGGACAGCCTTGCCACCAAAGACGGCCTGCAAGAGCAGCAGCAGCAGCAACAAGGACAGCCTTGCCACCAAAGACGGCCTGCAAGAGCAGCAGCAGCAGCAAGGACAGCCTTGCCACCAAAGACGGCCTGCAAGAGCAGCAGCAGCAGCAACAAGGACAGCCTTGCCACCAAAGACGGCCTGCAAGAGCAGCAGCAGCAGCAACAAGGACAGCCTTGCCACCAAAGACGGCCTGCAAGAGCAGCAGCAGCAGCAGCAAGGACAGCCTTGCCACCAAAGACGGCCTGCAAGAGCAGCAGCAGCAGCAACAAGGACAGCCTTGCCACCAAAGACGGCCTGCAAGAGCAGCAGCAGCAAGGACAGCCTTGCCACCAAAGACGGCCTGCAAGAGCAGCAGCAGCAGCAACAAGGACAGCCTTGCCACCAAAGACGGCCTGCAAGAGCAGCAGCAGCAAGGACAGCCTTGCCACCAAAGACGGCCTGCAAGAGCAGCAGCAGCAAGGACAGCCTTGCCACCAAAGACGGCCTGCAAGAGCAGCAACAAGGACAGCCTTGCCACCAAAGACGGCCTGCAAGAGCAGCAGCAGCAGCAACAAGGACAGCCTTGCCACCAAAGACGGCCTGCAAGAGCAGCAGCAGCAGCAGCAAGGACAGCCTTGCCACCAAAGACGGCCTGCAAGAGCAGCAGCAGCAGCAAGGACAGCCTTGCCACCAAAGACGGCCTGCAAGAGCAGCAGCAGCAGCAACAAGGACAGCCTTGCCACCAAAGACGGCCTGCAAGAGCAGCAGCAGCAGCAGCAAGGACAGCCTTGCCACCAAAGACGGCCTGCAAGAGCAGCAGCAGCAGCAGCAAGGACAGCCTTGCCACCAAAGACGGCCTGCAAGAGCAGCAGCAGCAGCAGCAAGGACAGCCTTGCCACCAAAGACGGCCTGCAAGAGCAGCAGCAGCAGCAGCAAGGACAGCCTTGCCACCAAAGACGGCCTGCAAGAGCAGCAGCAGCAAGGACAGCCTTGCCACCAAAGACGGCCTGCAAGAGCAGCAGCAGCAGCAGCAAGAGCAGCAGCAGCAGCAGCAAGGACAGCCTTGCCACCAAAGACGGCCTGCAAGAGCAGCAGCAGCAAGGACAGCCTTGCCACCAAAGACGGCCTGCAAGAGCAGCAGCAGCAAGGACAGCCTTGCCACCAAAGACGGCCTGCAAGAGCAGCAGCAGCAAGGACAGCCTTGCCACCAAAGACGGCCTGCAAGAGCAGCAGCAGCAGCAGCAAGGACAGCCTTGCCACCAAAGACGGCCTGCAAGAGCAGCAGCAGCAGCAGCAAGGACAGCCTTGCCACCAAAGACGGCCTGCAAGAGCAGCAGCAGCAGCAGCAAGGACAGCCTTGCCACCAAAGACGGCCTGCAAGAGCAGCAGCAGCAGCAGCAAGGACAGCCTTGCCACCAAAGACGGCCTGCAAGAGCAGCAGCAGCAGCAGCAAGGACAGCCTTGCCACCAAAGACGGCCTGCAAGAGCAGCAGCAGCAGCAAGGACAGCCTTGCCACCAAAGACGGCCTGCAAGAGCAGCAGCAGCAGCAGCAAGAGCAGCAGCAGCAGCAGCAAGGACAGCCTTGCCACCAAAGACGGCCTGCAAGAGCAGCAGCAGCAGCAGCAAGGACAGCCTTGCCACCAAAGACGGCCTGCAAGAGCAGCAGCAGCAGCAGCAAGGACAGCCTTGCCACCAAAGACGGCCTGCAAGAGCAGCAGCAGCAGCAGCAAGGACAGCCTTGCCACCAAAGACGGCCTGCAAGAGCAGCAGCAGCAGCAACAAGGACAGCCTTGCCACCAAAGACGGCCTGCAAGAGCAGTAGCAGCAGCAGCAAGGACAGCCTTGCCACCAAAGACGGCCTGCAAGAGCTGCAGCAACAAGGACAGCCTTGCCACCCAAGACGGCCTGCAAGAGCAGCAACAAGGACAGCCTTGCCACCAAAGACGGCCTGCAAGAGCAGCAGCAGCAAGGGCAGCCTTGCTACCAAAGACGGCCTGCAAGAGCAGCAACAAGGACAGCCTTGCCACCAAAGACGGCCTGCAAGAGCAGCAGCAGCAGCAGCAAGGACAGCCTTGCCACCAAAGACGGCCTGCAAGAGCAGCAGCAGCAAGGACAGCCTTGCCACCAAAGACGGCCTGCAAGAGCAGCAGCAGCAGCAACAAGGACAGCCTTGCCACCAAAGACGGCCTGCAAGAGCAGCAGCAGCAAGGACAGCCTTGCCACCAAAGACGGCCTGCAAGAGCAGCAGCAGCAAGGACAGCCTTGCCACCAAAGACGGCCTGCAAGAGCAGCAGCAGCAGCAGCAGCAAGGACAGCCTTGCCACCAAAGACGGCCTGCAAGAGCAGCAGCAGCAGCAAGGACAGCCTTGCCACCAAAGACGGCCTGCAAGAGCAGCAGTAGCAGCAACAAGGACAGCCTTGCCACCCAAGACGACCTGCAAGAGCAGCAGCAACAGCAAGGACAGCCTTGCCACCAAAGACGGCCTGCAAGAGCAGCAGTAGCAGCAACAAGGACAGCCTTGCCACCAAAGACGGCCTGCAAGAGCAGCAGTAGCAGCAACAAGGACAGCCTTGCCAGCAAAGACGGCCTGCAATAGCAGTAGCAGCAGCAAGGACAGCCTTGCCACCAAAGACGGCCTGCAAGAGCAGCAGCAGCAGCAAGGACAGCCTTGCCACCAAAGACGGCCTGCAAGAGCAGCAGCAGCAGCAGCAAGGACAGCCTTGCCACCAAAGACGGCCTGCAAGAGCAGCAGCAAGGACAGCCTTGCCACCAAAGACGGCCTGCAAGAGCAGCAGTAGCAGCAACAAGGACAGCCTTGCCACCAAAGACGGCCTGCAAGAGCAGCAGCAGCAAGGACAGCCTTGCCACCAAAGACGGCCTGCAAGAGCAGTAGCAGCAACAAGGACAGCCTTGCCACCAAAGACGGCCTGCAAGAGCAGCAGCAGCAGCAAGGACAGCCTTGCCACCAAAGACGGCCTGCAAGAGCAGCAGTAGCAGCAACAAGGACAGCCTTGCCACCCAAGACGGCCTGCAAGAGCAGCAGCAGCAACAAGGACAGCCTTGCCACCAAAGACGGCCTGCAAGAGCAGCAGCAGCAGCAAGGACAGCCTTGCCACCAAAGACGGCCTGCAAGAGCAGCAGCAGCAGCAAGGACAGCCTTGCCACCAAAGACGGCCTGCAAGAGCAGCAGCAGCAGCAGCAAGGACAGCCTTGCCACCAAAGACGGCCTGCAAGAGCAGCAGCAGCAGCAAGGACAGCCTTGCCACCAAAGACGGCCTGCAAGAGCAGCAGCAGCAGCAACAAGGACAGCCTTGCCACCAAAGACGGCCTGCAAGATCAGCAGCAGCAGCAACAAGGACAGCCTTGCCACCAAAGACGGCCTGCAAGATCAGCAGCAGCAGCAACAAGGACAGCCTTGCCACCAAAGACGGCCTGCAAGAGCAGCAGCAGCAGCAACAAGGACAGCCTTGCCACCAAAGACGGCCTGCAAGATCAGCAGCAGCAGCAACAAGGACAGCCTTGCCACCAAAGACGGCCTGCAAGAGCAGCAGCAGCAGCAGCAAGGACAGCCTTGCCACCAAAGACGGCCTGCAAGAGCAGCAGCAGCAGCAACAAGGACAGCCTTGCCACCAAAGACGGCCTGCAAGAGCAGCAGCAGCAGCAGCAAGGACAGCCTTGCCACCAAAGACGGCCTGCAAGAGCAGCAGCAGCAGCAACAAGGACAGCCTTGCCACCAAAGACGGCCTGCAAGAGCAGCAGCAGCAAGGACAGCCTTGCCACCAAAGACGGCCTGCAAGAGCAGCAGCAGCAGCAAGGACAGCCTTGCCACCAAAGACGGCCTGCAAGAGCAGCAGCAGCAGCAAGGACAGCCTTGCCACCAAAGACGGCCTGCAAGAGCAGCAGCAGCAGCAACAAGGACAGCCTTGCCACCAAAGACGGCCTGCAAGAGCAGCAGCAGCAGCAGCAAGGACAGCCTTGCCACCAAAGACGGCCTGCAAGAGCAGCAGCAGCAGCAAGGACAGCCTTGCCACCAAAGACGGCCTGCAAGAGCAGCAGCAGCAGCAACAAGGACAGCCTTGCCACCAAAGACGGCCTGCAAGAGCAGCAGCAGCAGCAGCAAGGACAGCCTTGCCACCAAAGACGGCCTGCAAGAGCAGCAGCAGCAGCAAGGACAGCCTTGCCACCAAAGACGGCCTGCAAGAGCAGCAGCAGCAGCAGCAAGGACAGCCTTGCCACCAAAGACGGCCTGCAAGAGCAGCAGCAGCAGCAGCAAGGACAGCCTTGCCACCAAAGACGGCCTGCAAGAGCAGCAGCAGCAGCAAGGACAGCCTTGCCACCAAAGACGGCCTGCAAGAGCAGCAGCAGCAGCAACAAGGACAGCCTTGCCACCAAAGACGGCCTGCAAGAGCAGCAGCAGCAGCAGCAAGGACAGCCTTGCCACCAAAGACGGCCTGCAAGAGCAGCAGCAGCAGCAGCAAGGACAGCCTTGCCACCAAAGACGGCCTGCAAGAGCAGCAGCAGCAGCAGCAAGGACAGCCTTGCCACCAAAGACGGCCTGCAAGAGCAGCAGCAGCAGCAGCAAGGACAGCCTTGCCACCAAAGACGGCCTGCAAGAGCAGCAGCAGCAGCAGCAAGGACAGCCTTGCCACCAAAGACGGCCTGCAAGAGCAGCAGCAGCAGCAGCAAGGACAGCCTTGCCACCAAAGACGGCCTGCAAGAGCAGCAGCAGCAGCAGCAAGGACAGCCTTGCCACCAAAGACGGCCTGCAAGAGCAGCAGCAGCAGCAGCAAGGACAGCCTTGCCACCAAAGACGGCCTGCAAGAGCAGCAGCAGCAGCAGCAAGGACAGCCTTGCCACCAAAGACGGCCTGCAAGAGCAGCAGCAGCAGCAGCAAGGACAGCCTTGCCACCAAAGACGGCCTGCAAGAGCAGCAGCAGCAGCAGCAAGGACAGCCTTGCCACCAAAGACGGCCTGCAAGAGCAGCAGCAGCAGCAGCAAGGACAGCCTTGCCACCAAAGACGGCCTGCAAGAGCAGCAGCAGCAGCAACAAGGACAGCCTTGCCACCAAAGACGGCCTGCAAGAGCAGCAGCAGCAGCAGCAAGGACAGCCTTGCCACCAAAGACGGCCTGCAAGAGCAGCAGCAGCAGCAGCAAGGACAGCCTTGCCACCAAAGACGGCCTGCAAGAGCAGCAGCAGCAGCAGCAAGGACAGCCTTGCCACCAAAGACGGCCTGCAAGAGCAGCAGCAGCAGCAGCAAGGACAGCCTTGCCACCAAAGACGGCCTGCAAGAGCAGCAGCAGCAGCAACAAGGACAGCCTTGCCACCAAAGACGGCCTGCAAGAGCAGCAGCAGCAGCAACAAGGACAGCCTTGCCACCAAAGACGGCCTGCAAGAGCAGCAGCAGCAGCAACAAGGACAGCCTTGCCACCAAAGACGGCCTGCAAGAGCAGCAGCAGCAGCAGCAAGGACAGCCTTGCCACCAAAGACGGCCTGCAAGAGCAGCAGCAGCAGCAGCAAGGACAGCCTTGCCACCAAAGACGGCCTGCAAGAGCAGCAGCAGCAGCAGCAAGGACAGCCTTGCCACCAAAGACGGCCTGCAAGAGCAGCAGCAGCAGCAACAAGGACAGCCTTGCCACCAAAGACGGCCTGCAAGAGCAGCAGCAGCAGCAGCAAGGACAGCCTTGCCACCAAAGACGGCCTGCAAGAGCAGCAGCAGCAGCAGCAAGGACAGCCTTGCCACCAAAGACGGCCTGCAAGAGCAGCAGCAGCAGCAGCAAGGACAGCCTTGCCACCAAAGACGGCCTGCAAGAGCAGCAGCAGCAGCAGCAAGGACAGCCTTGCCACCAAAGACGGCCTGCAAGAGCAGCAGCAGCAGCAGCAAGGACAGCCTTGCCACCAAAGACGGCCTGCAAGAGCAGCAGCAGCAGCAGCAAGGACAGCCTTGCCACCAAAGACGGCCTGCAAGAGCAGCAGCAGCAGCAGCAAGGACAGCCTTGCCACCAAAGACGGCCTGCAAGAGCAGCAGCAGCAGCAGCAAGGACAGCCTTGCCACCAAAGACGGCCTGCAAGAGCAGCAGCAGCAGCAGCAAGGACAGCCTTGCCACCAAAGACGGCCTGCAAGAGCAGCAGCAGCAGCAGCAAGGACAGCCTTGCCACCAAAGACGGCCTGCAAGAGCAGCAGCAGCAGCAGCAAGGACAGCCTTGCCACCAAAGACGGCCTGCAAGAGCAGCAGCAGCAGCAGCAAGGACAGCCTTGCCACCAAAGACGGCCTGCAAGAGCAGCAGCAGCAGCAACAAGGACAGCCTTGCCACCAAAGACGGCCTGCAAGAGCAGCAGCAGCAGCAGCAAGGACAGCCTTGCCACCAAAGACGGCCTGCAAGAGCAGCAGCAGCAGCAGCAAGGACAGCCTTGCCACCAAAGACGGCCTGCAAGAGCAGCAGCAGCAGCAGCAAGGACAGCCTTGCCACCAAAGACGGCCTGCAAGAGCAGCAGCAGCAGCAGCAAGGACAGCCTTGCCACCAAAGACGGCCTGCAAGAGCAGCAGCAGCAGCAGCAAGGACAGCCTTGCCACCAAAGACGGCCTGCAAGAGCAGCAGCAGCAGCAGCAAGGACAGCCTTGCCACCAAAGACGGCCTGCAAGAGCAGCAGCAGCAGCAGCAACAAGGACAGCCTTGCCACCAAAGACGGCCTGCAAGAGCAGCAGCAGCAGCAGCAAGGACAGCCTTGCCACCAAAGACGGCCTGCAAGAGCAGCAGCAGCAGCAGCAAGGACAGCCTTGCCACCAAAGACGGCCTGCAAGAGCAGCAGCAGCAGCAACAAGGACAGCCTTGCCACCAAAGACGGCCTGCAAGAGCAGCAGCAGCAGCAGCAAGGACAGCCTTGCCACCAAAGACGGCCTGCAAGAGCAGCAGCAGCAGCAACAAGGACAGCCTTGCCACCAAAGACGGCCTGCAAGAGCAGCAGCAGCAGCAACAAGGACAGCCTTGCCACCAAAGACGGCCTGCAAGAGCAGCAGCAGCAGCAGCAAGGACAGCCTTGCCACCAAAGACGGCCTGCAAGAGCAGCAGCAGCAGCAACAAGGACAGCCTTGCCACCAAAGACGGCCTGCAAGAGCAGCAGCAGCAGCAGCAAGGACAGCCTATGCCACCAAAGACGGCCTGCAAGAGCAGCAGCAGCAGCAACAAGGACAGCCTTGCCACCAAAGACGGCCTGCAAGAGCAGCAGCAGCAGCAGCAAGGACAGCCTTGCCACCAAAGACGGCCTGCAAGAGCAGCAGCAGCAGCAACAAGGACAGCCTTGCCACCAAAGACGGCCTGCAAGATCAGCAGCAGCAGCAACAAGGACAGCCTTGCCACCAAAGACGGCCTGCAAGAGCAGCAGCAGCAGCAACAAGGACAGCCTTGCCACCAAAGACGGCCTGCAAGAGCAGCAGCAGCAGCAAGGACAGCCTTGCCACCAAAGACGGCCTGCAAGAGTGGTGCCTACCTGGGAGTGGGTGGACATTTTCTGGAAGCAGGTCTGGATGACGGGCAGCAGGACACGCAGCGCCACAACGGAGGGCAGGGAGTTTCTGTAAAATGGAAACAAGCCGTCAGACATTCAGGCAGGCAAGGACCACAAGACTC
>JAWQFJ010000781.1:77500-92500 GCA_034096865.1 Theodoxus fluviatilis | reverse complement strand
GAAATGGGGAACTAAGTTCAAAGCTTTCAAGAAGTCCACTACAGATTTTAAATTCATATCACAGATGATCAAGAAGTCCACTACAGATTTTAAATTCATATCACAGATGAAGCATTAAGAGTTAAATGATGACAAGAAGATAAAATTGATGGACCGGCATAACTGTCGCTACTGCATTGTCACTGATCAGTGGAGTGCCTCTGCCAGTCAGTGCCACTGCATACAGTACACTTGCACCAGGATCACTGATCAGTGGAGTGCCTCTACCAGTCAGTGCCTCTGCCTACAGTACACTTGCCAAGATCAGTGATCAGAGGAGTGCCTCTGCCAGTCAGTGCCACTGCCTACAGTACACTTGCACCAGGATCACTGATCAGTGGAGTGCCTCTGCCAGTCAGTGCCACTGCATACAGTACACTTGCACCAGGATCACTGATCAGAGGAGTGCCTCTGCCAGTCAGTGCCACTGCATACAGTACACTTGCACCAGGATCACTGATCAGAGGAGTGCCTCTGCCAGTCAGTGCCACTGCATACAGTACACTTGCCAAGATCACTGATCAGTGGAGTGCCTCTGCCAGTCAGTGCCACTGCATACAGAACACTTTCACCAGAATCACTGATCAGAGAAGTGCCTTTGCCAGTCAGTGCCACTGCATACAGTACACTTGCACCAAGATCACTGATCAGAGAAGTGCCTTTACCAATCAGTGCCACTGTCTGCTCACCTTGGCAAAGAGCATGTCCAGGCGTGCCAGGTACTGGTTCCAGAAGCGGGACGAAGACTTCTGACTGTGGCGCTTGACCGTCTCCAGAGTGACGTTGATGTGGTGGCAGGCCGTCTTCAGCAGTGCCTTGAAGTTGGTCACAATGACCTCCTCCTCTTCCTCAGCCAGCTGCAAGCAAGGTCAGAGGTCAGGCACAGGGGTCAAACAGTGCAGCCATTTGTGTGGAGAGTGCAATGGCTTTATGAGTAACAGGAGAGGAATGGAGCAAGAAGGCAGATTTTACACACACACACACATGCATACAAACACACACACACACACACACGCATGCATACACACACACATGCATGTGTACGCACTTGCGCACATACGAAGAGACAGATGGAGAGATACAAAAGACCAGAAAAGGCAACGGTGAGTGATGGTACTGCTCTGTCAGTATGAAGACAGTCCAATGGAGCTGACTACAGTGAGCACCGCCGTCTCCTCACCTGGCTGACGAAGGTCTGGGAGGACAGCAGGTGCTCCAGGACAAAGATGGCGCCATAGCGGAAGTGGTGCAGCTGCTTGGTGGAGCGCTGCTTGAGACTGAAGATCTCAGCCTGCTCCTTCTCGATGGCATTCAGGGACATGGGCACCTTGGACCGCAGCAGTGTGGCTGGAACACGAAACGTCGATCAATGACTGGCACTGTCGGAGTGAACAGTCTCAGTCCTTGCAACACAACAGTAACTTCTTTGGCCTAATCGCAGTCTCTCTGATTGAATAGCCATGTACACAGACTCAGACATAACATTGTCCACTGTTGCAACATCAGGCCCTGAGAAAGTGCATTTCCTTGATGTCAAGAATATTTTTTAAAAGAAAGGAAGACAAGAAGGGCAAAGCCCATACAGCTCACATGCTTGACCTTGACCTTTATATGACCTTGACCTTCAGGTGACCTTCAAGGTCAAGGTCAAACAACTAAACCTACCAATGACATCATACACAAAGAAATGCTTTACACATTTTCCTACCAAAATACATGTGACCTTGACCCAAGGTCAAGGTCATCCAAGGTCATGCAACACAAAGCTGTTAATTCAAGACATAGGAAGCACAATGGTGCTTATTGGCACTTTCTACCATGAGATATAGTCACTTTTAGTGGTTCACTACCCCATTTTGGTCACATTTCATAAGGGTCAAAGGTACCTTGACCTTGATGATATGTGAACAAATGTGTCTCATGATGAAAGTATAACATGTGCCCCACATAATTATTAAGTTTGAAACAGTTATCTGCCATAGTTCAGGGTCAAGGTCACTTCAAAATATGTATACAATCCAACTTTGAAGAGCTCCTGTGACCTTGACCTTGAAGCAAGGTCAACCAAACTGGTATCAAAAGATAGGGCTTGCTTTGACCTATATACCACTTGTAGCTAAGGTCGCCATTCTCAATAACGTGGGAGAAAATTGGGAAAATGTGAAAAATGACTGTTTTTGAGCTCCTGTGACCTTGACCTTGAAGCAAGGTCAAGTCACTATGTATGTTTTTTGAGGCCTTGTCATCATACACCATCATGCCACATTTGGTGTTGATAGACTTAATAGTCTCCAAGAAAAATCCAACGTTTAAGTTTTTTACGCCCGGACGGACGGACACCTGGACGGACGGACGGACGACACGGCTCAGTACATATACTCACTTTTGCTTGGCATGTGAGTTAAAAAAAAAACCGTAACCCTATTGCTAGAATAATTGGAGAGTATCAAATGCCATGAGGGGGACACAAAGGATGAGAGGAAGAGCTGAGGCAGTGGTATACATACTACATTGTGCGTTTTCAGCGCTTTCCCCAAACATGACCTTACTGTCCTGACGGTGTGCACTCTTGGCATATATTCACAGGTCAGCTCTTCCTAAGATTCAGAATGATTCCATTCAAAGTCCTTAGATTGTCCCTGTTCAAAAGCCTCTTTCAACCACATTATATAGGGGTAAGTTACTGGTGTTTTTTTGTCATTTAGAAATAAATATCATTGCTTTTCATTCAATTGTTTCTGCATGAGTTCTGCCAGGATGAAACAAGGGTCAGTGAGGAGGCAGGGACCACGACCTACATTGCTGTGTAGTGACGTCACCTCGACCTACATTGCTGTGCAGTGACGTCACCATGACCTACATTGCTGTGCAGTGACATCACCACGACCTACATTGCTGTGCAGTGACGTCATCAGGCAGGGTGAAGAGGAAGCCAATCACCTTCCTGGCTGCCTGCATCTGCTGCGTGGCCGGCACCTTGGACGCCATGGTCACCATGAACTCCAGGTCCTCTTGGGGAATGGTCTTGGAGGTCTGCACAGAGACAGGCATCACAGATCACCACAGGCGGCGCCACAGCACACGTAGAGCAGAAACACAGAACGCCCTTCTCAAGACTGGGATTGGCTACACAAGACTGTCGATAAAGGTGAACAATCAAGTGGATACAGAGCTTTTGACTTAAAAGTTTAATGTGTGCAAGCACAGCTTGTCTTGAAAAGAAATATGCATTCAATATTATATAGAGTACAATGCACAAAAATCCCTTTCAGGTGGCCATTTCCTTCAAATGTTGGTTGTGGTAATGGTGATCAACAGGGATCTCAGATCTTCGGCGCAGTCATTACTCCATGTGCCACGCTACAACACCAAGAGATCTGGGGAGAGAGCATTCTCGTATGCTGGACCAAAACTCTGGAACGATATCCCAGACAGACTGAGGAAATCTCCTTCAATACAGACTTTCAAGTCACAGCTAAAAACTCTTTTATTCAAAGGGTGATCGTGTTGAGCGCCTTGAGCATGCCTTTGGGTGTGAGATTGGCGCTATATAAGAGCCAAAATACATACATACATACATACTTATCAGAATATTGGGAATCCGTGCACACACAGGCTCATCTTACCTAGATAAAAGCCTCACTTAGCGATAGCCAAGCACATTTAAAACAGGCACACAAATGAAGAGTGGCAACACTTCAAACGACAATGACAGCCTGGAATGCTGGCAACAGGAAACAGTCTGCACACAGGCTGCCGTTCCCTGCGTACAGACACGTCCAGCACCCACCTTGTCATCAGGGTCTGCCCTGGACTTGTCCCCCGCCCGTTCCACCACGCCCTCCAGGAGCAGCAGCAGCAGTCGCCAGAGCTCCCCGCCACCCATCACCTTCAGCAGCTGTGAGAAGAGCATGACGCGGCGGTGGGCGGGCATCTGGCGGTAGGCCATGGCAAAGTGCCGCCACACCACCGTGATGACGGCGTCCGCCTGCTTCTCTGCCTCTACTTCCCTGGCTGCCTTGCCTCTCTCCTTGCTGCGGCCGGCCTCCTGTGGCTGGTTCTTGCTGGCCTGCGGGCAGAGAGAGTGACAGGATGTGGGACACTCTTTTGTATCCATATACAAGTCCCCTAAATCATAAATAACAAATGTTTTCTCATTTGTGGAACACCCCAATGTATTGCGAAGTATCGCAGGATTTCAGCTCTGTGTTAGGAACTTTCAGTGTAATGACAATTTCTAAGAGCCAGCTCAAGCTAAGGCAAATAATTTGTTTATGGCATCTGTTCCTATATTAAAGCATCCCCAATCAGCAAGTTTTTTTACTGCAAAAATGAGATGCAGCAATGACTTCATGGAAAAAAATCTACTGACTGGCAGAACAAAGGTTATTGGCTAACTAAGTATATGAATAGCTCCTAGTCCTACATTAAACTTTCCCATGTGAGGAATCATTGATCTGTAGCATTTCGTCATAATGAACCCAAGCAACACTCTCAAAATGGCTCACTCCTATTGTCAAGAAGGATTTCTGCTCTAATGAGGTGACATGAATACTGATATTTTTAATGCACATCATAAATCATATTTGACTAGATAAAAAGGGGTTTTGCCCTGATTTAAATTAAAAAAATTATTTGAAGTGCTATAATTTTGATTAATTCAAGTAATTACAATATTTTCCCAGCATCAGTTTGCCGACTGGAAAAAGGAACAAACGGTCTGACAGAAAGGATATCCTCTCACCAAAATGATGGGTGGAATCACCGTCTCCAGCATTTGCTGGAACTTCTGGAAGAGGTAGATGTCGTCCTGCTTGACCACCGAGTTGTTCATGAAGATGAAGAAGGACATGATGTTCCGCAAGAGATGATTCTGCAAGAAAAACGCCCACAATACTGCCTCCAGTTTTCAAACCATGAAATAAATCAACATCAACAATTTACTGTTGAGACTGGAAGTCTGAAAACTGAGATGTGCATTGATCAATTCTTCACTTTATAATCAATTTGCAAGTTCAAAGTGACAAATACAAATGCATGCACTCATGCATGCATGCACACATACAAACACACACACAAATGCACACACACACACATAAGCACACACACATATGCACACACACACACACACACATACACTGAGACAAACACACTGAGACAAACACCACACACACACACACACACACACACACACACACACACACACACACACACACACACTGAGACACACACACACACACACTGAGACACACCCACACACACACAAACACACACACTGAGACACACACACACACACACACACACACACACTGAGACACACACACACACATACTGAGACACACACACACACACACTGAGACACACACACACACAACACGTACACACACACACTGAGACACACACACACTGAGACACACACACACACACACTGAGACACATACACACACACACACACACCTACACACACTGAGACACACACACACACACACACTGAGACACACACACACACACACACATACACACATACTGAAACACACACACTGAGACATACACACACTGAAACACACACACACTGAGACATACACATACATACACACACCCTGAAACACACACACACACACACACACACACACACACTGAGACACACACACACACACATGCACACACACTGACACACACACACACACACTCACACACACACACTGAGACACACACACACACACACTGAGACACACACACACACACACACACACACACACACACAAGCACTACTTACAGGACAGATGCGCGCTGCCTCCTCCAGCACCTTGAGAGCCTCCAGGTAGGTGCGTGTGTCGGTGGAGGACTCCAGGCACTGAATGATCAGGCCTATGTCCAGCTCCTGCTCCCGGCTCCCACCTGCACAGCAATGGCACACACCTTGTCTCCTACTGCCCACTCAGATGCTCTCCCGGTCTACAATTCACGGTGAACAATATGGACCTCCCATCACTGATTGAAAAGATATGGGCTTGCTACATATGTAAAACTGCAAAGGCATATTATTGGTGTGAAATCACCCATTTTGTTTGTCCGTGAGCCCATTTAACAATTCATTCTGATACTGCATGGTTGAGTTTTACAATCCCGAAACATTGTATTACATAAAATAATATAAGCCTGACAATTCTAACAGACAAAACACAAGAAAGCCCAAGTTTTTCCATGGTTACCCAAGGACTTTCATCACCGCTTCAAGTGAGTGACTATACAAAACTCAAGGAGAGGGTAAAGAAACCTTCTACAACAGCACAGAGGCAGACTGCAGACTTACTTGGGGACAGGAGACCCAGGCTGTGGCAGGCCTTGGACACCATGGCCAGGAGGAGCTGCTTCAGCCACTCCGCCTTGAAGTCATTCGTGTTCTCCTGCAGCACCCTGCACACATACACACACAGTGATGTGTTATCATGGACACACACACACACATACACACACAGTGATGTGTTCTCCTACAGCACCCTGCACACATACACACACAGTGATGTGTTATCATGGACACACACACACACACACAGTGATGTGTTCTCCTGCAGCACCCTGCACACATACACACACAGTGATGTGTTATCATGGACACACACACACACACACACACACAGTGATGTGTTCTCCTGCAGCACCCTGCACACATACACACACAGTGATGTGTTATCATGGACACACACACACACATACACACACAGTGATGTGTTCTCCTACAGCACCCTGCACACATACACACACAGTGATGTGTTATCATGGACACACACACACACACACACAGTGATGTGTTCTCCTGCAGCACCCTGCGCACACACACACACACACAGTGATGTGTTCTGCAGCACCCTGCGCACACACACAGTGATGTGTTCTCCTGCAGCACCCTGCGCACACACACACAGTGATGTGCTCTCCTGCAGCACCCTGCACACACACACACACACAGTGATGTGTTCTCCTGCAGCACCCTGCGCACACACACACACACAGTGATGTGTTCTCCTGCAGCACCCTGCGCACACACACACACAGTGATGTGCTCTCCTGCAGCACCCTGCACACACACACACACAGTGATGTGCTCTCCTGCAGCACCCTGCACACACACACACACACAGTGATGTGTTCTCCTGCAGCACCCTGCACACACACACACACACACAGTGATGTGTTCTCCTGCAGCACCCTGCGCACACACACACACACAGTGATGTGTTCTCCTGCAGCACCCTGCGCACACACACACACACACACACACACACACACACACAGATGTGTTCTCCTGCAGCACCCTGCGCACACACACACAGTGATGTGCTCTCCTGCAGCACCCTGCACACACACACACAGTGATGTGCTCTCCTGCAGCACCCTGCACACACACACACACACACAGTGATGTGTTCTCCTGCAGCCTCCTGCACACATGCACACACAGGGATGTGCTCTCCTGCAGCACCCTGCGCACACACACACACACACACAGTGATGTGTTCTCCTGCAGCACCCTGCACACACACACACACACAGTGATGTGTTCTCCTGCAGCACCCTGCGCACACACACAGTGATGTGTTCTCCTGCAGCACCCTGCGCACACACACACAGTGATGTGCTCTCCTGCAGCACCCTGCACACACACACACACACAGTGATGTGTTCTCCTGCAGCACCCTGCGCACACACACACACACAGTGATGTGTTCTCCTGCAGCACCCTGCGCACACACACAGTGATGTGTTCTCCTGCAGCACCCTGCGCACACACACACAGTGATGTGCTCTCCTGCAGCACCCTGCACACACACACACACACAGTGATGTGTTCTCCTGCAGCACCCTGCGCACACACACACACACAGTGATGTGTTCTCCTGCAGCACCCTGCGCACACACACAGTGATGTGTTCTCCTGCAGCACCCTGCGCACACACACACAGTGATGTGCTCTCCTGCAGCACCCTGCACACACACACACACACACACACACACACACACACAGATGTGTTCTCCTGCAGCACCCTGCGCACACACACACAGTGATGTGCTCTCCTGCAGCACCCTGCACACACACACAGTGATGTGCTCTCCTGCAGCACCCTGCACACACACACACACACACAGTGATGTGTTCTCCTGCAGCCTCCTGCACACATGCACACACAGGGATGTGCTCTCCTGCAGCACCCTGCGCACACACACACACACACACAGTGATGTGTTCTCCTGCAGCACCCTGCACACACACACACACACAGTGATGTGTTCTCCTGCAGCACCCTGCGCACACACACAGTGATGTGTTCTCCTGCAGCACCCTGCGCACACACACACAGTGATGTGCTCTCCTGCAGCACCCTGCACACACACACACACACACACACACACAGAGATGTGTTCTCCTGCAGCACCCTGCGCACACACACACAGTGATGTGCTCTCCTGCAGCACCCTGCACACACACACACACACAGTGATGTGCTCTCCTGCAGCACCCTGCACACACACACACACACACACAGTGATGTGTTCTCCTGCAGCATCCTGCACATATGCACACACAGGGATGTGCTCTCCTGCAGCACCCTGCGCACACACACACACACACAGTGATGTGTTCTCCTGCAGCACCCTGCGCACACACACACAGTGATGTGCTCTCCTGCAGCACCCTGCACACACACACACACATACACAGTGATGTGTAATCATGGACATACACACACACATATGCACGCACCCACACACACACACCCACACAAACACACACTCTCAGTGCAGTGATGTGCTATCATGGACACCCCCATCAACATTGAAGTCCTTTAAGCAGCGAAGATGACTTCAAAGTCGTCTCATGTGTGCCCTCAAGCCGAACTCTGATAAGCAGAGACGTCTGCACACGGGGCAGGGCACTGAATCAGGGACAGGGTCACTGGCTCTATCTTTCCTGGCTTGGCGTTTCCTGTCAAGGTTAGCCAGGCGTCTTGTCGCAAAGGCCCTGGTACCTTTGTATATAAGTTGCCTCCAGGCGCTGCGGTCTGCAGTCAGGGCTTCCATCCAGTGACGGATATGCTGCAGGACCATAGGAAACACACACACACACACACACTCACAGTGCAGTGCTACATTATGATGGACACACACACATACATAACACATACAAACACACACACACACACACACACACACACACACACACACACACACACACAGAAACACCGATGTAGAAATTAATCTGATTTGGAGAGTAGAGAGAGATCATTTTCTATGCAGTATACATCACACAAGTACGTTGTTCCTCCAAATTCTTTGTGTGGCAACTGCAGCAGCCTGCCTGTGCTTCACTACTTCAAGCTACAATGCCATGTTTCATGGGGCGCTGATGCATACCTTGCCAGCATCTTGAATCCAGGTGAGATGAGGAGGTGAGCATCCTGCAGCTTCCTGCTGTCCCTGACAGCCTCCAGCAGCACCTTGACCTGCTGCCACTCCGCCGCCTCAAAGACCGACCCCTCAGACTCAGCACCCTCCACCTTCTTCTCTGCCGCCTGCCGATGTCTGCAGGCACAGTAGAGTAACTGAGTTACAAGACTGTCACAAAATCAACCCTCAAGACACAAATTGTTGGGACAGCTTTTCAAGATTGATTTACTTCTTTTTGCAGCTTTATTTCATTATAAAACCATGAACAACAACTATTTTTCTTGTCTAACAAACCAGCGTATGATTTTCTCTGACATAGGCCTCCGTCTGGCATGACACTAACAAGAATGCATGAAGTAAGACATTCAAAACAGCGTCTAATCTTTCTAGTATCATGATATCAATCATACCTGAGGAATATGTGGATTTCCTTTCTGGTGTGCAACCAGCTTACTGATAATTGCAACAGTAGTTTTGTCTGTTCAAACACTAGATAACAAAACAAAACTGTCTCTGAATACAAACTCTTTCCCCTTTCACCACGTCCTGGTTTCACATCACTACTTCTGTCTTATAGACCTTTGCATGGCCAAAATTACTGCTAAACACAGTAGCGGAAACTTTCAACAAGAGACCCCAGAAAGAGCCAAAGACGTACTTCATGGCCTTCTGTCGCTTGGCCTGCAGAAGTGAGGTGTTTGCCGCCTTCTCACTTTCCTCCATCATGGGCTGCAGCACTGACAGCACCATATCCGCATCCATGGGGATCTGAAGCAGATATTTCACACACCTTGTTCCAACTTTGTCATCAGTGACACTGTGCATTCAGGGCCGTGTAGAATGGTTCTGGTCCCCTCCCCAAGTCCCGACCCCTTTTCCCCTACCCTGCAGGTCTTCCTGACTGTGAGTCAACTTTGTCTGTCACTCATGATTCTTCCAAATTCACGTCCCTGTAAAGTAGGTTTGCTCCCCTTCCCAAGTGCTGGAACGCGTTGCTTACGCTAGGAACCTAGCAAGATCTCGCGAGGAATAGGTCAGTGTCAACATGATGAAAGCAGCTGAAAAGGGAGCCAAATGTTTTACACATATTGACACCAGCCTATTACTAGGTAAGCAAAGCACCCCTGACCCCTGACCCCCTACCGTGCAGGCGTGTGGTTCTCTACAGCAGCAGTTTTTCTGACAGTGACTCAACTTTGTCTGCCACTCATGATGTCTTCCACATTCAGGTCCCTCAAATGTTTGATGCATCCAACAGGAATTATAAAATACAAATATGATAATTTTCGTTTCTGACCCAAAAATTGCAAGTGGAAAATTATGAAGGAAACATTAAAACTTGAAGACTGCATGATTGAAGCATAGCATGAACGCACAGCATTCCTTGTGAAAAAATTAAAATGTAAATTCATCGCATCACATTGGCAAACAACTTGGAGAAGGTTAGATTGTGAATTCACAGCCAGTCACGTCGGCACACAGCGAAGGGCCCTCCCTACCTTTCTGGCAGCTTTCTTGAAGCTTGCGGCAACGTCAGCTTTCTTGGTCTTGGCCCAGGCCTGGATGAGCGACTCAAAGACGAAGGTCTTCACTGCCTTGTCTGGCAGGCTTGAGAAGAAACTCTCCTTTATCTGCAAGGCATCAATGACAATGAGATGTCACACATGACATCAGGTGAAGGAAGAAACATAGTGAAGAAAATCTCACTTGGCAATGGGACAGTCAGTCTGGGTGAGAAACACACACACACACACACACACACACACACACACACTCACAAATGTACATATATGCACATGCATGTACACACAGACACACACACACACACTCACAAATGTACATAGATGCACATGCATGTACACACACACACACACAAATGTACACAGATGCACATGCATGTACACACACACACACACACACACACAAATGTACACAGATGCACATGCATGTACACACACATACACTCACACACACACACACACACACACACACACACACACACACACACACACACACACACACACACACACACACACAGACACACATTGACACACACACACACACACTCAGACACACTCACATACACAAACAGATCACACACACACACACACACACAGACACACATACACACATTGACACACACACACATTGACACACACACACACACACACACACACTCAGACACACACACATTGA
The DNA here is from genome assembly GCA_034096865.1 of Theodoxus fluviatilis. NCBI lineage: Eukaryota > Metazoa > Mollusca > Gastropoda > Cycloneritida > Neritidae > Theodoxus > Theodoxus fluviatilis. Next base: position 80,818 of record JAWQFJ010000781.1, on the reverse strand, counting down.
CACACACACACACACACACACACTCAGACACACTCACATACACAAACAGATGACACACACACACACACACACAGACACACATACACACATTGACACACACACACACACACACACACACACACATTGACACACACACACACACACACTCAGACACACACACACACACACATTCACACACACACACACACACTCAGACACACACACATACACAAACAGATCACACACACACACACACACACACACAGCATACCTGGCTGACAGCCACTCGCTGGGCAGGTTGGGAAAGGGGTTGGGGCTGGGCCAAGGCACGTGTGAAAATCACCAGCAACTCGCATCCTGCAGTCATCGCCCCAGCAACTGTGCTGTCCAGGCGCTGAAGCAGCATCTTCAAAGCGCTGGCCTCGGGGCGAGAGAGTTCCGCCCCACTCTCTGCTCTGGCTAGCAGCCGTCCTCCCAGCCCTACCAGGCCCAGCGTGAAGCTCTGTCAGGAAGGAGAAAAAGCTTGTCACACCTGACTCCTATACACACACTGCAAGGCAAAGGTGGCTTGTTGATAAAAGAATGTCATAAGGAAAGGGGTACAAGACAAAATACCCAAATCTGTTATTTAAGTCTCCATCGGGTGCAAGAGCTATACAAAGCACCTACAGGAGGAATCAGTGAAAACGATTTGAAAGGAGAGTGGAGGGTGAGGAAAGTCAGATGTGTTCATAACATTCACTTATAAAGCAGCAGCTTGGCTGGACTTCTCTACAGTGGTGGGATTCTCATTTCCCTGAAAAGGTTCTCTCTGGCACAGAGTCCCTGCTGTCCCTAAGTGTGCAGTTGTAAGTGCCACAGTGTCTGTGTTTGTGTGCATGCATGTGCATGTGTGTGCATGTGTGTGTGTGTGTGAGCATGTGTTGGCGCACATGCCTGTGTACAAATGCACAAAATAATGTGTTTGTATGCATACATGCGAGTCTGTCTGACAATCCAGCTATGCCTCTTCTTCCCTCCAATCATTTTGCCTCAAAAATTGATGTGGGAGAAAAAGTGGCCCCAAAGAAAAGAGCATGATTCATTTTGACCACTAGCTGCAGTAAGCATTGCAACAAGCACTCTTCCATGCCTACCATCTCTTTAATTATGAGCTCCAATATATACAGGCACAGATACACCAAGATACTCCACAACCCCCCCCCCCCACTCACACTCTCTCTCTCTCTCTCTCTCTCTCTCTCTCTCTCTCTCTCTCTCTCTCTCTCTCTCTCTCTCTCTCTCTCTCTCTCTCTCTCTCTGTGCCTGTCTGTCTGTCTGTCTGTCTGTCAGTCTGTCTGTCTCTCTCCCCCCTCCATCCATCATTCCTCCCTCCATCCATCATTCCTCCCTCCATGCATCCCATCCATCATGCCATCAGGGACAGACCTTGTCTTCATACAGGTGGAGGAGGTCCAGCACGGAAACGGTGATGAATGTGGGGGTGGCAGCATTCTGTACCAACTGCAGCAGTCCCTGTACTGACTGCAGCACTGGGGCAGCACTGGCTGAGGACTTTCTGGAGCGTTTCTTGGCAGGCTCAGCCCCCACCCCCTCCCCCAGGCAGCGCACAATCACCTGCAGTGCGGAGGTCGGGGATTCTCTCAGTCATTTGCATACCGCTCATTAGTTAGCTCAGTCATTTGCATACAGCTCGTTAGTTAGCTCCAACCCCCAAATACATCTTTGCCTTGAGACAAGCACATGGATTTTTCCCATCTACAATGCAGTCATTTGCATACCGCTCGTTAGTTAGCTCCAACCCCCAAATACATCTTTGCCTTGAGACAAGCACATGGATTTTTCCCATCTACAATGCAGTCATTTGCATACAGCTCGTTAGTTAGCTCCAACCCCCAAATACATCTTTGCCTTGAGACAAGCACATGGATTTTTCCCATCTACAATGCAGTCATTTGCATACAGCTCGTTAGTTAGCTCCAACCCCCAAATACATCTTTGCCTTGAGACAAGCACATAGATTTTTTCCCATCTACAATGCAGTCATTTGCATACAGCTCATTAGTTAGCTCCAACCCCCAAATACATCTTTGCCTTGAGACAAGCACATAGATTTTTCCCATCTACAATGCAGTCATTTGCATACCGCTCATTAGTTAGCTCCAACCCCCAAATACATCTTTGCCTTGAGACAAGCACATGGATTTTTCCCATCTACAATGCAGTCATTTGCATACAGCTCGTTAGTTAGCTCCAACCCCCAAATACATCTTTGCCTTGAGACAAGCACATGGATTTTTCCCATCTACAATGCAGTCATTTGCATACAGCTCATTAGTTAGCTCCAACCCCCAAATACATCTTTGCCTTGAGACAAGCACATGGATTTTTCCAATCTACAATGCAGCCAGCCTGCTCCATGCATCAGTTGTATTTGTCCAGGGGGAAGTGCATGAATTCTTCCAAATCACATCCAACTGCAGCAGCCCCATCCAGCCTACAGTCAAGCCTTGAGCATGGGATGAAGTTTTCTCATTTACAGTCTCACTGTACAACTTCTGCTTAACAATCAAGTCTTTAATAAGAGAAAATTGAAAAACCAATTCTTAGTCAATAAAGAAAAACTGCCTGAACTCATAAGGAAGACAATGAGTAAACCGATTGTTTGCATGCTAGTTAAGGTAACAGAGACATCCTTGAAAAAATGTGATCATATCATTGTTGAAATATACAAGGAAGTCTATGTGAGTATCATGATGGTGATAATTGTTAGAGAAACTTCCAGAAAGAGGACAAGAACTTCATAAGAACCAAGACAACTGTTGGTCTTCAGAGGAAGAGCCCCCCCCCCCCCCCCCCCTTTCCTAGTGCTTTGGCCCTCTCTTCCTGACACTCTCAGGGGGTTGGGGGGGGGGGGGGGGGGTGTCATAGCCTCAGGACTATGATTGTGTGAGTATCAAAATGGTCATACTTGTCCAAGAAAGCTTCCAGAGAGATTTTGCAACACAGAGAAACACTCTCACACACATGAACACAAAACTACTTCACTGCAACTGACCTGGGGGGCAAAGTCAGGGTCGTTGACCATTTCCTCCTGGTACTGCAGGACACTGGTCAGCAGGGCGCTGAATGCTGCCCCCTTGTCTTTGTCCAGCAGCACCCTCAACATGGACAGCGCCTCCTTCCTCACCGATTCCACCGAGTGTCGGGCCAGCACCAGCAGGGGCACAACCACTGCACACATCAACAGCAGCCAGGTGTAAACAGTGGACACGATGGCATACAGCATGGTTGGTGCAAAACTGACACAGATCTCCGTGCAAACAGCCGAGAGTGAAT
>JAWQFJ010000781.1:60000-72500 GCA_034096865.1 Theodoxus fluviatilis | reverse complement strand
GCCAGTGTGACAAGGCTTGGAGTGGAACCCTACCTTCCTCAGAGCCTGGACGACAAGGCTTGGAGTGAAACCCTACCTTCCTCAGAGCCTGGACGACAAGGCTTGGAGTGAAACCCTACCTTCATCAGTGCCAGTGTGACAAGGCTTGGAGTGGAATCCTACCTTCATCAGTGCCAGTGTGACAAGGCTTGGAGTGGAACCCTACCTTGATCAGTGCCAGTGTGACAAGGCTTGGAGTGGAACCCTACCTTCCTCAGAGCCTGGACGACAAGGCTTGGAGTGGAACCCTACCTTCATCAGTGCCTGGACGACAAGGCTTGGAGTGGAACCCTACCTTGATCAGTGCCTGGACGACAAGGCTTGGAGTGGAATCCTACCTTCATCAGTGCCTGGACGACAAGGCTTGGAGTGGAACCTTCCTCAGTGCCTGGACGACAAGGCTTGGAGTGGAACCCTACCTTCATCAGTGCCTGGACGACAAGGCTTGGAGTGGAACCCTACCTTCATTAGTGCCTGGATGAGATCCTTGGCGTGGCTCTCTGTGTTGGAGTTAGAAGCCAGCTCACACAGCAAGCTCAAGAGTCGAATCACCATCCTGACCCACAGGGCTTCCTCGTCCTCCTCCACACTCGAGAAGCACCACACCTCCAGCTCTGGAACACCAAAGAAAATGTCATTGCAATAGAAACCATTTCCTTTGCTTGGCTGCAGCTATTGGGTTGGTGCCGAGGTAAAGTTGTGGAGAAATTGGCTGGAGCAGTGCGGTGACATCCTTGTGAAAGCTGATTTAACATTCTTTTCAATGTCAGTGGCTGATGGGCAACTGGCCTCTCTGCTCTGCAACTTGGCATTATTTTCTATTTGTCTCATATTACTGTTGACTCTATGTAATTCTCCAGGTCATGTTACTGATGGTCTCTTTTACCAATACTTCTGTCTTTTACAGGCAAAGAGAGAGAAAAGCGTCGCTTACTCTGCAGTGTCTTGGGGACGGCCAGGGAGAGGATGGTGCTCTGTAGCATGCCGAAGTAGAGGTCCTGGGACAGTGTCCGCCCCTTGCCATAGCGCCTCAACCCCTCTTTCAGCCGCCCAAAGGTCGTCGTGTCCTGTAGTGAGCCTGCCGCCTTGCCCAGCCCTGCCTGCATCCAACACACACAGCAAGCTTGATTCACCAGTACAGCACATGGGTTGAGTTATTCCATGCCTTTTAAGCTGGAAACTTGACTCACCAGTACAACACATGGGTTGAGTTATTCCATGCCTTCTAAGCGGGAAGCTTGACTCACCAGTACAGCACATGGGTTGAGTTATTCCATGCCTTCTAAGCGGGAAGCTTGACTCGCCACTACAACACATGGGTTGAGTTATTCCATGCCTTCTAAGCGGGAAGCTTGACTCACCAGTACAGCACATGGGTTGAGTTATTCCATGCCTTCTAAGCGGGAAGCTTGACTCACCACTACAACACATGGGTTGAGTTATTTCATGCCTTCTAAGCTGGAAGCTTGACTCACCAGTACAACACATGGGTTGAGTTATTCCATGCTTTCTAAGCTGGAAGTTTGACTCACCACTACAACACATGGGTTGAGTTATTCCATGCCTTCTAAGCGGGAAGCTTGACTCACCACTACAACACATGGGTTGAGTTATTCCATGCCTTCTAAGCTGGAAGTTTGACTCACCACTACAACACATGGGTTGAGTTATTCCATGCCTTCTAAGCGGGAAGCTTGACTCAACAGTACAGCACATGGGTTGAGTTATTCCATGCCTTCTAAGCTGGAAGTTTGACTCACCACTACAACACATGGGTTAAGTTATTCCATGCCTTCTAAGCGGGAAGCTTGACTCACCAGTACAACACATGGGTTGAGTTATTCCATGCCTTCTAAGCGGGAAGCTTGACTCACCAGTACAGCACATGGGTTGAGCAACTCCTTGCCTTCTAAGCGGGAAGCTTGACTCACCACTACAACACATGGGTTGAGTTATTCCATGCCTTCTAAGCTGGAAGTTTGACTCACCACTACAACACATGGGTTGAGTTATTCCATGCCTTCTAAGCTGGAAGCAGCTCATGTGGTTCCAGCTCACTGGTTAGAGCACTCAGACATCCACCAGTAGGTCCTGGGTTCAGTCCCCATATGAGTTCTCAAACTTTTATACATTTCTTTACACCATGCAGAGTTTTGGCACAACACCGGGCCTTTCCACTAGAAACACAGATACGAGGACAGCCCTGGCTCACCTTGACCTTGAGCAGGTCTCCCAGCAGACTGATCTGGGTGAGGCGGAGAGGGAGGGAGGCTCCGCCCTTCTTGCCTGCCTGGATGGCACTGTCCACAACCAGCAGGAGGAGGACGGCCAGACTGATGGGGCATGGCGACCGCTCCATCACACCTCGCATCTCTCCAACCTGGCACAACAACATTCCACCTCAACTCATGCAAAAACGTTTTCAAAATTACTGTCTCTGTCACCATTCCTTAGAATTACTCAAACATTGAAATGACGCAACTGTTGCGAGAGTTCTCGATTATACTCGAGTATCGCGGCACGGTTGATTCTGCATATCGGTCAGGTCGTTGGCCTTGACCCGCGACCGAGTTTATGCTCAAATTAGCATGTTGTGTGACGCGACGTCAGTCGTGTTGACGTTGCAAGATTCGAAGACGTCCCGAGCTTCGAAGATTGGGGCGGTTGGCTCTCTGGAAAATCTAGACAGGGTGTTTGTGGAGAAGCAGCGAGAAAACGAGATGGAGGGAGAGCAGCAAGTACGACTGATGATAAGGTGAGAGCTTATCATCAACGTGGGACAAGCGAGCCTCGGTAGCAGAGTAAAGCTGCTAGTCGTTATTACAGTTATCATTATGGTATGCTGATTTTCACCACTGTGCTTTCCTCAGTGTGTGAGTAAAGTTTATTCAAAACGACCACCGGTGTCTGTCATCGATATCCTAGCGCAAGCCAGGAGAACCCCCCGTACATCAGAAGATTGCTAGAGTGCAACACAACAGTCTGAAAAATTTACCACACAGTTGCTTCGTGGATGAATTAGGAAGGCAAATGATATCCAGTTCACAGTGACATCACTGAATAAATTTTCTTGTGCATCTGAACTGCTGTCGCTGCCAGAGCTGCTGTTGACCATGCCTGCACAAGGCCCCACACTGCCACCCTCCACCTCTTCCTGCACAGCATTCCTCGCTGCCGCTTTCCTCCTTGGATTCATTCTTCTAAATTTAGTGATCATGTAACTGTAAGGATCTCATGGCCAAATGTGCTCCACATTGAATATATGATAGCTAAACTGATAACCATGAGTCTGAGGAGGAAATCGGGATGGAGGAGCTGAGCCCCTCAATTGCTGTGGGCAGTGTGGGAATGGCAGCAAGGTCTGGGTGGACAATGGTGATGTAGCATTGGCAGCAAGGGGTGGAGTTTGGGCAGCAAGCGCTGGAGTTTTGAGCAGCAAGGGGGGGAGTTTGGGCAGCAATCGCTTGAGTTTGGGCAGCAAGGGGTGGAGTTTGGGCAGCAAGGGGGGGAGTTTGGGCAGCAATCGCTTGAGTTTGGGCAGCAAGGGGTGGAGTTTGGGCAGCAAGGGGTGGAGTTTGGGCAGCAAGCGCTGGAGTTTGGGCAGCAAGGGGTGGAGTTTGGGCATCAAGGGGTGGAGTTTGGGCAGCAAGGGGTGGAGCTTGGGCAGCAAGGGCTGGAGTTTGGGCAGCAAGGGCTGGAGTTTAGGCAGCAAGGGGTGGAGTTTGGGCAGCAAGTGCTGGAGTTTGGGCAGCAAGGGGTGGAGATTGGGCAGCAAGGGGGGGAGTTTGGGCAGCAAAGGGTGGAGTTTGGCAGCAAGGGGTGGAGTTTGGGCAGCAAGGGGTGGAGTTTGGCAGCAAGGGGTGGAGTTTGGGCAGCAAGGGGTGGAGTTTGGGCAGCAAGGGGTGGAGTTTGGCAGCAAGGGCTGGGCAGCAAGGGCTGGAGTTTGGGCAGCAAGAGCTGGAGTTTGGGCAGCAAGAGCTGGAGTTTGGACAGCAAGGGGGGGAGTTTGAGCAGCAAGGGCTGGAGTTTGGGCAGCAAGAGCTGGGCAGCAAGGGGTGGAGTTTGGGCAGCAAGGGCTGGAGTTTGGGCAGCAGGGTCGGAGTTTGGCAGCAAGGGCTGGAGTTTGGGCAGCAAGGGCTGGAGTTTGGGCAGCAGGGTCGGAGTTTGGCAGCAAGGGGTGGAGTTTGGGCAGCAAGGGCTGGAGTTTGGGCAGCAAGGGCTGAAGTTTGGGCAGCAAGGGCTGGAGTTTGGGCAGCAAGGGGTGGAGGTTGGGCAGCAAGGGGCGGAGTTTGGCAGCAAGGGCTGGAGTTTGGGCAGCAAGGGGCGGAGTTTGGCAGCAAGGGCTGGAGTTTGGGCAGCAAGGGGTGGAGTTTGGGCAGCAAGGGCTGGGCAGCAAGGGGTGGAGTTTGGGCAGAAAGGGCTGGAGTTTGGGCAGCAAGGGGTGGAGTTTGGGCAGCAAGGGGTGGAGTTAGGCAGCAAGGGGTGGAGTTTGGGCAGCAAGGGCTGGGCAGCAAGGGGTGGAGTTTGGGCAGCAAGGGCTGGGCAGCAAGGGGTGGAGTTTGGGCAGCAAGAGGTGGAGTTTGGGCAGCAAGGGGTGGAGTTTGGGCAGCAAGGGGTGGAGTATGGAAGTGCAGGACTTGATTACTAATCACTACAGCCCCAGAGCAAAATACGGTTTGACCATTGACAGGTTTAATACACTGCACTTTACTTTGCTGACCACAAGTCCAGAATACAATGACTCTTTGGAAGAGGAGTTGAGATGTCTGCTGTCTTGTGGGCCTCATGACAGCAATGTATGCAATTGAGAATCTCAATGAGATACTCAACATACAACATCATCATTCAACACCAAACTTCATAATACATTTCAGGCAATCAAAGACTTCATTTTGAGAATAGTTTTTCAAAAAGAATTTAAAAGTAGTTGTTGGGGTCAGCTCACCAGAGAGTTGGTGTCCTTTCCTGCAGCTGCCACCACAGCCTCTGCCAGAAGAAGGTTCAGGGTGACGGCGGCCTCGTCCTCCACCAGCTTCCCCTCTCCCAGCAGCTCCTGGCACTGGGGCAGCCAGGCTGGGGACAGAGAACAGGTCAGCATCAAGCAACACAGAGGTTCCAGCACTGCCTCTGGTCCCTTTCAGACTTTGCTGCAGGCAGTGTGTTTGCGACAATGTTTCTTTAATGAAACACACTGCTATAAAATGGCCTGCAGGAGCAAACATTTTTTACTCCCCTCCTCCTCCTCCTCCTTACTAAGGGCTCGCATCAATCTTTCAGCATGATTTACCTTAATGCCAAATATACAGGGTAAGAAAACTTGCATTAGGGACTTCTTTCACTGGTCACAACAAAAGCAATGTCAGATACATCACAGTCTAACCCAGGAGCTCAAATATCAATTCTACACTGCAGTATCTTTTCATCCATAGACTGCCACACGACACATCATTTCACACAGAACACGGACACAGCATCAACTTCAATGACTTAATCAAGAGACTCCAAGTTAATGCAAATCTGTACAAAGCAAGAAATCCACTAAGCTGGAAAAGTTAACTTGCCAAGTTTATAGTTTCAGATCGGAGGGACACGGTGCCACGGAAACAATCTAGACGAGCGACACTGAACACTCAAGCCAGGCAAAGAGAGAGCCGCACCTTTCCTGACATGCTGCAGGACCTTGTTGTCACTGGCAAGGGAGGTGTTCATCACTTCAGAAACCCCAGACAGCACAGTCTTGGCAAGACATCCTGGCACCACAAACAGGGAGGTCAAGGCCAGGGTCAAGGCCAGGTCGGAGGGCATGGTGTCAAGGTCACAGAGAACTTTTAGAGCTCTCCTCCAGATGACACTCCTGTAAGATTCAGTTGATGGAATATTTCACACACAATAAATGAATACATAAAACTTGAACAATAATATTACTTTTTTTCCCCTGTACCTCAAACAAAATTAAGCTTTACACAAAATAAAAATTGAAACAAAATCACATGAAACTGGGTCGTTTGCTAATAAAAATCACAGTTTGTATTAAATGCAAACAGTAATATACTAGAGATCGATGTTTTGAAATGTTTTTGTGTTTTTTCAACTGATGTTCCTGATCTGCTGACCAGAGTGCAAGAAAGCCACTCTGGTGGATAAGACAGGAGTTGGTGTGCGAGATGGTTCATATCAGCAGGTCACCAAGCATTTCCCTGCTGATGATCATCACCTCACAGATGTCTTCAAATTAAGGAGATACCAGAAACTCCCCCATTAAAAAAGCAATGACGTCAGCAGCAGTAACAGAAGAGCAATCATCATCGTCATCATCATCATCATCATCATCATCATCATCAGATAATATTTCAGTATGAGCATCTGATAAGATGTGCAAGAAAAGAACTTCCCTGGGACACTTACAACATCCTCACCAGCATCACCAACAACCCTACCAGCACACTCAACATGATCAACATCATCACCTCCTCCAGATCAACACTATCACTACCATCAACATCAGCCTGCCAGCACCAGTCTGCCAGCACCAGTCTGCCAGCACCAGTCTGCCAGCACCAGTCTGCCAGCAAAAGTTTGCCAGCACCAGCCTGCCAGCACCTGTTTGCCACCACCAGTCTGCCAGCACCAGCCTGCCAGCACCAGTCTGCCAGCACCAGTTTGCCAGCACCAGGTTGCCAGCACCAGTCTGCCAGCACCAGTCTGCCAGCACCAGCCTGCCAGCACCAGTCTGCCAGCACCAGTTTGCCAGCACCAGTCTGCCAGCACCAGTTTGCCAGCACCAGTTTGCCAGCACCAGTTTGCCAGCACCAGTTTGCCAGCACCAGTCTGCCAGCACCAGTCTGCCAGCACCAGTTTGCCAGCACCAGTTTGCCAGCACCAGTTTGCCAGCACCAGCTTGCCAGCACCAGTTTGAGGACTCCAAGACCAGGACACCCACCACTTCTTCTTGACGATGCCGCCATCGTAGGAGTTGGCGACCAGGGTCAGCAGACAGGCCTGCAGCTCCCTGCTGTCCAGCACCAGGGCAGGCAGCTCCTGTCAACACACAGTGCACTCTTGGTGTGGAACTCACAGTCGTATGTATGTACACTCCTGTATGTACGTACACTCCTGTATGTATGTACACTCCTTCATACACACACACACACACACACACATGCATGCACGCATACATACACACACAAACACACACACACTAACACACACTATCTCAAACACACAAAATTACATAACTCTTCCAGTGTATTTGCGAGAACAGAACAAACGCAACATACTTTTTTAAAAAGACATCCATTCTGTGAACTACTCAAAATTTGATACCTGAAGCAAAATTACCTGTATTCCAATCATTATAGCACAGTTTTTAACTTTCCTTGAACATGGAGTCCATGACACTTGAACATTATCCAAAATGTACATGGCTTTAGGCATGCACACAGGTGACTGCTCCACTCACGCGGGTCTTCAAGATGGCCTTCAGCACTGCAAGGCTGTCATCCTGCAGGCGGCTTAGGAGGGAGTTGGACACGAACTCCTTGTCATCCGTCTGCAAGCAAGCATGCTTCTATTCAACACCATGCATAAGTTACATGTACATGTGATTGAAAATAAAGACAAAGGAAAGGAACATTTGTAGTTAAAAACATCATTCAAAAGTTTACAGAAAATGAGAAAATATATCTTGCAAGACTGCATACACATCTGTCAGCATGCATGTTTCTATTCAACACCATGCATATGTTACATGTACATATGTATGTGAAAATAAAGACAAAGGATAGAAACAAGGGTAGTATTTTCTTAAAAGATGTCAAAAGTTTACAGATAATTAATCTTACAAGAATGTGTCCACATCTGCAAGCCAAACCGCTCTGCAGCCAACTTGAGAGCAAGTACACATCTGCAAGTCAAATCCCTCTGCAGTCAACTTGAGAGCAAGTACACATCTGCAAGCCAAACCCCTCTGCAGCCAACTTGAGAGAAAGTACACATCTGCAAGCCAAACCGCTCTGCAGCCAACTTGAGAGAAAGTACACATCTGCAAGCCAAACCGCTCTGCAGCCAACTTGAGAGCAAGTCCACATCTGCAAGCCAAACCGCTCTGCAGCCAACTTGAGAGAAAGTACACACCTGCAAGCCAAACCGCTCTGCAGCCAACTTGAGAGCAAGTCCACATCTGCAAGCCAAACCGCTCTGCAGCCAACTTGAGAGCAAGTACACCCTTGCAAGCCAAACCCCTCTGCAGCCAACTTGAGAGCAAGTACACATCTGCAAGCCAAACCGCTCTGCAGCCAACTTGAGAGAAAGTACACATCTGCAAGCCAAACCCCTCTGCAGCCAACTTGAGAGCAAGTGTTCTCATGGGCAGGACAAGAGGCTGAGCAAGAGCTCAGAGGGCAATACATTATACAAGCCCCAGGTGGCAGAACTGAGTCAAGGTCCAGGGTTCATGTTGAGGAGTGTTCACCCCTCCTGGTGAACTTTCTGACAGGACTGAACTAAGAATAACTTCTCTGACACTACTATCACTACAAAAAAAAATACCCATACAGCAACAACCACCATCAGTACCATGACTGTTCCTCTTCCATTCCTCTACAACTCCACCACCTCCTCCCTACCCCTGCATTCTGAATGACAGCCGTTCTAAAAGCTGCATGTGGTAACATGTTGATGTCAACCATAGGGTTCACAGGGTCAAGCCTGTCAGAGGCCTGAGACTTTTTCTGTCTATTCCAATATGGTACAAAAATTTCAACCACACACACAACAAAGAAAATGGCCAAATGGGTAATCCATATCAGTTTACAGCTCAGTACCGGCAACTGTCCACACCAGGCCCACCTTGCTGGCTTGCTGCAGAAGGTGCTGCACAGCCTCCAGGCGGACGGAGGCGTGGTGGTGGTTGAGGCTGAGAACCAGACTGCTGCTGGCCTTGCCCAGCACTTGGTGGGAGACGGGCAGCAGGGACAGATTCAGGAAGCGCTGCACCGACAGCCGCGCCTCGGGGTCCTTGGTGGAGGACAGCAGTTCGTCTGTGGCCAGGTCCAGAGCCTCGGAGAACCTGGGGAGAGAGAGAAAAAAAAAGGGAAGGAACGAATGGGTGCCTCATGAGCAAGACAGCATTCTTGTGTAAGAAGCACCACTGAGAAATCTGACTGCTGACAGTGTAACTGAAAAGTTGTGGACAACATGGTAATTTTAACTTTTAACACAGGCATGCAAACATGTTTAAGTCTTTCTGTGGTCTGAGGCTGAGCCAAGGAGCAGCTCTTGTGATGGCCTATTTGACTTTACACAATCTACCACATGTTTTGTCAAGCTAGTGGGACATGATTTTGGAAAATCAAGAGTTAATGGCCATTTACAGCATTAATGTAGATCAAATGATGGAATATTACCCATGCCTTCACTGCCAGCAAGGGGCAGAATGGGAATGGCAGCAAGGGGCAGTGTGGGAATGGCAGCAAGGGGCAGTGTGGGAATGGCAGCAAGGGGCAGTGTGGGAATGGCAGCAAGGGGTAGTGTGGGAATGGCAGCAAGGGGCAGTGTGGGAATGGCAGCAAGGGGCAGTGTGGGAATGGCAGCAAGGGGCAGTATGAGAATGGCAGCAAGGGGCAGTGTGGGAATGGCAGCAAGGGGCAGTGTGGGAATGGCAGCAAGGGCCAGTGTGGGGATGGCAGATAGGGGCAGTGTGGGAATGGCAGCAAGGGGCAGTGTGGGAATGGCAGCAAGGGCCAGTGTGGGGATGGCAGCAAGGGGCAGTGCATGGTTGCATGGGACATTATGCATTAAAAGAATAGCAGGGCCAATTGCTCAGTGGACTGAAGCAAATCTTAACATACAAAGAAGCTCCTTATGAGAGAGGCAGAGGATTATAATTCCAGGACCACATCCGCCCTGGCACCTGTACAGAGTGCGACAGGAGATCAAAGGATGCCTCACCTTCCCTCAAAGAGGCCCATGATGCTCTTGATGGTCTCGGCCACATTCAGGTACTCAGAACTGGCCGGGTCCTTCTCGTGTGTGTACTCCACAAACTGCTCCAGGATCAGCCTGCACACACAACATGCACACACATACTGTATATACTGCACTGCTTGAACTGAACTCAATTTTCAGACAGCAAGGTTGACTCCATGGCGATGTGTGCATTCACTCACACACACACACACACACACACACACACACAGACAGAGCACTGTTGAACTAAACTCTATTCACAGGCAGCAAGGTTGACTGTGATGCACGTGCGCACACACACACACATGCATGCACGCACTCACACAAGCATGCACGCATGCATGCACACACACACATACATACATACATACACACGCCCGCACACACAAAATGTTTTTCGTTCTTTTACAACCTTGACTCACACATTCTAGTCAAGCTCTTTCATCATCTCCTTTCAAACACCTGCAAGACAACTCATTCTGAGCCAAGGTTTTCCCGCCCAGCCTCCAATCCCGTCCTACCTGGCAAGCCTGGTGGCGGTGGGCGTGTCCACTGCCAGGAAGGTCATGAGGTCGTGCAGGAGGGAGATGAGGGGCGGGACAGGGGACGCGTGCTCGTCATCGCTGCTGTCCGAGGTCATGGTGCCCAAGGAGGCCTGCCTGAAGGCCGCTGGCACCAGGCGTCTCAGCAGAGGCCACAGCAGCCTACCCAGCATCCTCACCTTGTCCTCCATCTTGCCCCCCGCCACGGTCTCACACAGCCGCTGTAGATGCAGTCGCAGTGTGGGCAGCCTCACCAGGTGCTTGAAGGCCCTGAGGAATTAAAAATGTATGTTTCAATCATTTGTTCTGCCCAAATATATGGAATTCAATATGGGGGTGAGTAAACAAAGAGAGTGTTAGAGTTGGGTGTAGAGTGAGCACAAGTTGAGCAATGGAGCTTTTTGTTCTTGAGTTCACTACCAAGTGGCACACAAAAAAATATGGAAGACCATATGAAGAAGAGAGCATAAGAATGGCTATAACATTCAGAAAGGTACAAAACAACTTCACATGCTGCACACTTCCATGAAATTCACATTTAAAGCTTCATGAAACTGTAGCATTAAACCAAAGAGATTATAATGGTCAAGTTTGACTAAACTACACAGTGAAAATAAATATATACTGTCAGCCATGTATCATCATGGCTTTGTGTCAACTGTTTGCCAACACCAACAAAGCCCAATCAAATCTGTTGGAAAAGATTACTTTTCAGTGAAATGAGGAGAAAGGGAGAAAGAGAATGAGAGAAAGAGAATGAGAGACAGAGACAGAGAGACAGACAGATACAGAGAGAGAGAGAGAGAGAGAGAGAGAGAGAGAGAGAGAGAGAGAGAGAGAGAGAGACAGACAGACAGACAGACAGACAGACAGACAGACAGACAGACAGACAGACAGACAGACAGACACAGAGAGAGAGAGACAGACAGACAGACAGACAGAGAGATAGAAAGACAGACACATGCAGAGGCAGAGATAGACACTGACAAAGAGAAACAGACATAGACAGAGACGTCACAGTCAAAGCCAGACAGAGACTTACTTTTTGGAGATATTGGAGACTTCCTGGAAGGCGTAGACCTCGGACAGCAGGCACACCGCATCCTGGGACAGGCGGGGGCTGATGTGCTGTAGGAGGGGAAGTCATGTGTTACTGATGTGCTGTAGGAGGGGAAGTCACGTGTTACTGATGTGCTGTAGGAGGGGAAGTCATGTGTTACTGATGTGCTGTAGGAGGGGAAGCCATGTGTTACTGAAGTGCTGTAGGAGGGGAAGTCATGTGTTACTGATGTGCTGTAGGAGGTGAAGTCATGTGTTACTGATGTGCTGTAGGAGGGGAAGTCACGTGTTACTGAAGTGCTGTAGGAGGAGAAGTCATGTGTTACTGATGTGCTGTAGGAGGGAAGATCATGTGTTACTGAAGTGCTGTAGGAGGGGAAGTCATGTTACTGAAGTGCTGTAGGAGGGGAAGTCATGTTACTGAAGTGCTGTAGGAGGGGAAGTCATGTTACTGAAGTGCTGTAGGAGGGGAAGTCATGTGTTACTGATGTGCTGTAGGAGGGGAAGTCATGTTACTGAAGTGCAGTAGGAGGGGAAGTCATGTGTTACTGAAGTGCTGTAGGAGGGGAAGTCATGTTACTGAAGTGCTGTAGGAGGGGAAGTCATGTTACTGAAGTGCTGTAGGAGGGGAAGTCACGTTACTGAAGTGCTGTAGGAGGGGAAGTCACGTTACTGATGTGCTGTAGGAGGGGAAGTCATGTTACTGAAGTGCTGTAGGAGGGGAAGTCATGTTACTGAAGTGCTGTAGGAGGGGAAGTCATGTTACTGAAGTGCTGTAGGAGGGGAAGTCACGTTACTGAAGTGCTGTAGGAGGGGAAGTCATGTTACTGAAGTGCTGTAGGAGGGGAAGTCATGTTACTGAAGTGCTGTAGGAGGGGAAGTCACGTTACTGAA
>JAWQFJ010000781.1:45000-55000 GCA_034096865.1 Theodoxus fluviatilis | reverse complement strand
ACCAGACCGAAAACAGTTCGGGCAAAGAACATCGTTCATTAGTTCACTCAGCTGATCTAAGTGCACGTTGACCCACTTATGATCGGTTTCAATCGGCTGCTTCGCTTCTGCCTGCATCATCTGTATCTTCCTCCTTGATGCCGATGTGTTTGAAGTTTCTTCCGGAATCGAGGCAGTTGAGATGGAGGGACGAGGAGGCAGCGATCGCAATGGCACTGTCAACGCAGGCGTTGACGAAGTAGAACTAGACTTTCGACCTTGACCGCGAAGTATTTTCGAGGTGCGTGCAGCCGAAAGCTGCTCTCTTCGCCCACTATTTTTCGGTCGCGGCATAATGTTGAGTTTATTCACTCATGGGCATTCTCTGATTGTTTGATTGAAGTCGAATTTATTCGATTTGGTGCAAAACATAAACTAACTGAGAGAATTAGCGTTGAAGCGGCAGCCGTGTTTACGATGCATTGTGGGCCAGGGAATCCTCGCTTTGGAGTCTCTGATTGGTTGAAACAAGTGGAATTCCCTCTCTAAGCTCAATGATTGGCTAGTGAGTTTGCAAACAACCCTGTGTACGCTGTTTGAAATCATCAACTAAAAATAGACCACTATAGTTGGCGGAGTGATTTCCCTTGCTGTGCTCGATCGAAAAGACGAGCTTTCCAACGGTACCGGGCGTGAACCTCTTCGTAGAATAGATCGAAAGTTACAATTTTTCCAAAAGTCATAAAATACGATGCATCAATGACGTTTTTAACGTTTTTTACGAGGAGTGATGTTTTTAAAAGCCATTTTATTCAACTAATTATCGAATGACAGGTCGAAAAAAACACGTGGGAGCATTTGCAAGTGTTTGAACTACTCAAAACTGATGTTATCTCAAAAACGTCCAGATATGAAATTTTCCCAACTTTTCGACCCGTGTCTTGCCTTAAACACTCCACTGATATAACAAACTATTTAAATAATTTGCTAATTTCTTTTTTAAACATCAGTATACCATTGAGTCACCCAACACAGCAAAATTAACCCTTTCAGCCCGAGAGGCGCATTTCTACGCCTGCCTAGCACAGCCCTGAAGACGCATTTCTGCGACCTGTGGTCAAAGGGGAATTAACTGGCTGATAACTCTTCAATGGTAAAGAGCAGATAGGCGCCCTTTGGTTACGTGACAGATGAGCGTTCGGCCTACATACATGCGGCGGCATGATTAGATCGACTGTGTTTACATTGTTCTGTAGCCAATTTTCGTCGCGTTTTGATTGATGTTTGAGTGAGGTTGTCAGACGAAACTATAGCAGTGCCTAGCACATCCTGGAGACACTTTTCCGATGTTTTTGAGGGGATCAAGCACCGCACCGATACTGAGTTGGACTAAGAGTATCCTCATGATGTCGATGATGACGGTCGAGAGTTCAAGGCGTGGGTGTGGTTGTCTAATGCAGCATAATGTTAGGATTTTCCTTTTTCTTCTGGATATTTATCTTGGCAGGTCGCATATATCTTGTTTTCTACATTTCTTTCTGTGTCAGTATTATATTTTATTCAACTTTGAAGAGTCAGCATGACTCCAATTATTGTCCAGAACAGATGAAGAGCAGGTGAACAATGAAAGCCTTTGGATGGGAAAACGTAAGATTTTTGCTGTATGATGTAAGGATTTTCTTGCCTTTTCTGCTGAATGTTTACCCACCTTGGCAAGTCTTAAGCTTTTCTCTTGTTTTCTACATTTCTTTTTGTGTCAGTATAGTATTCTATTCAACTTTGATGAGGAAAAAAATGTATAAACATAGGTCCATGCCAAATTTTTGCACGATTTTGCTTGTTTCTGTACATAACTAGAATTATTGCAAAGGCAATGTATCTTTTTTATTGTTGCATAAGACCATCACAGACCTCTCCTTAAAAAAAAAGTGAGAGATTTGATGCAGTAGGAAGGAAGATACAGTCATTCAAAGAGCGTAGGTATGAAACCAAGCTTTGTTTTAAAAAATGTCCAGGGCTGGGGCGTCATGTCAAAAATAACGTCAGGGCTGCAGGGTTAAATGACAGTGTCAGGAGCTACATGAGCAGCATCTGTAACATCACCATAGGATAGACTAGCTGCAGGAGCAGCGACAAGACAAGCACCAACTCTGCAGCCTCTCCTCAGCCACAGCTCCCATCCTGTGGCTGCGATTACCTGCAGACAAGCCATTCCAGTGCCTTGTGGGCATCGGATCTGTTGAAGAATGGAGACAGGTGCAGCAGAAAGGATGAGATGATCTTGTCCACCTCGGTGTTCGTCTCTCTGTCCTGCACCAAGCGCTGGAAGGTCCTGGAGGACTTGGAGAAGAGACTGTCATGGAAGTCCTCAAAAGCTGGGTGCAGATTGTCCAGACCCTTCAGTCCACTCACGCCTGCAAGGAGAGAAATTAGATTACTATCTGCAGTCAACTCTGACTAAGTGTAGCAAATACACACATGCAGATGTGCCTGGGCCTACGTCTAGGTGCGCACACACTTGCACATGCACACAAATGAACATACACACAAATATGCATACTCAGTAGACTAAAAACAATAACTGAGTCCAACTATCAACATACTAATGCGCATCCCCTGTTCACAGCAAAATCTCAAAACTGACAAAAGGAAACATTTTTCCCATGTGCCTGACTCAACTCTGCAACAAACGCAAAAAAAAATATTTCTGCAAATCTCTGAACAAGTCAGATTCTGAACAAGTCAGATTCTGAACAAGTCAGATTCAAGACAGAAAACAAAACAAAACAGAACATATGCAGTTCCATTTGCACATTCTTCAGCATCTCGCACTCAATATCAAAGCCATCTCTTTCAGGATCTGTCGACCCAAGGCTTGTTAGGCAAGCCTGCAGGTTTTGCTTGCCAATGTTAATACGAACTGACAGCACTTTGACTGAACATCAGTGAAGTTAAAGGTGAAGGTTTTACAGAACTTTGAATGAACATCAGTGAAGTTAAAGGTGGTGGTTTTACAGTGACTCAACATCAATAACTGGGCCTCAAACTGCTTGGCAGTCCATTCCTGACCACTGGGACACCTGACCATGCTGTTAAATACACCTGGCAACGAAGTACGAAACAGAAAAGACTCAAACAATCCAATAATTCTTAACTAGTGCCATCTCCACTGCCTGGAGAGGATTTCCATTCATGCTGCAGTGTGCTTTCACTGACCTCACAGGTGCCCAGATTTACTCCTGGATGGAGATCTATACAAAATGTAACACATCCTGTTCAAAGAAGAAACTCTATGGTTTATGTAGCTAAGACCACTGCATTGGCTGGCTAGGTTAAACTGAGACCACTGCATTGGCTGGCTAGGTTAAACTGAGACCACTGCAATGGCTGGCTAGGTTAAACTGAGACCACTGCATTGGCTGGCAAGGTTAAACTGAGGGCAAAAGTCAACTGTTGGACAGATGCACTCTCTACATTCCATTAACTCTCAACCATTCTTTTACTTGAATTTTGATCACCAGTGATCGACGCCTTCACGTGCTGACTGAAATAAAACTCTCACTTGGAAAAAAAGTTTAGACTATATTTAATCAAAATAGAGTTTGGTTTTGAGATTTTGTATAAAAAAATCAAACTTTATGACCTCAAAATGCTTTTAGGAAATCATGGGAAAACTATGTCACAAAATATTTTCATACGCCATCTTGGTTCATTCTGTAGTTTGACCGACCGTTGACACGAACTAAATTGAGGAATATAAGATCTCCCGAGGGTTAAAAAATTAAGGAATGCATATTAGCTCGGATGAAGACTTGAACAACTTGGAATTTTCAGATTTTTATGTCAGCAGTGATGGTGAAGGGAAGAATTGACCTACAATGTCGAACAATGCTATAAGGTATGTCTTTGCTTTGTTAGAGTTTGTTGTTTTGCACATTTTTCTGCTGTTTTTAACAAGTATAACATAAATATTTGGCCTAGAACAAAAAAAAAATCAAAATTCTATCCCAATTTGAGAGTTAGTTAACATTTTCTTCTGCTTTGGGCAACCAGTGTGAGTTTCGCCATGATGGCTATTTCTTATCTGAGTTCGCTCGCGCTAAGACTAACTCTCAATGGATGGTTTGAAAATTCACACGTACAGCTCTCAAAACCATTACCTTTGTAAAATACAGTTCAAGTCAATTCAATTTTCCCTCTGGTCAGAATTCTGTATCATGTGATATCCACAGTAGTGCAGACTGACATATTGTGTACCTGTCTGTGCTTTAGAGAGGGTTATGATGCAGCAGCTGACCCAGGCTCGAGACCCCTGCCCCCGTTCAGGCCCTGCCATCCCCCTGGTGCCCACATCCCGGATATGAGGACAAGGGATGGAGTGAGGAACTACCTGCCGCCTGTGGATTTTTTCAAATTTATTTTTACAGCCTCCCTTGCAGGGACTATGTGCCTATACACCCCATAATCCCAGTTATGACAAAGGAAAGAAGAAACTGCAAAAAATGCTACAAAGACAAACCTGCAGAAATGAAAACAAGGACAAAATGCTCAACGTGTGACACATACGTGTGTCTATAAGAAGACAGGAACTGTCAACAGGACTTCCATAGTAACAGTTGAAACATTTATACCTGTTCGCACCTGGCCATACTGTTCTCACCTGTAATTATGTTTGCTTTGTGCTCTTGACACCTGTACCTCAGTGTAAATGACAAGTAGTTCACATACTCATTATTTGTAACACTATTGGTGTGTTTTTTTTGTTATTAAGGCTGTTTTGACTGCAGTTCCTATGATGTTTTTCAATTTTGTTTTTTTTGTTTTGTTATTTTTACCTGTGTTACATAATCAGGCATAACACCTGCAAATGTTGATGAAATGTGCTCAGATTTGGATTATTTGGTGCACAACTGATTATTCTTTGTGAAATTAATCAGTATTTTATGAATAAATTCATGACTGAAATTTTTTGTTCTTTGTATTTTAGGTTCTCTTTTTTGTCTCAAAATTAATTTTTAGTAACAAAGTCAAAGGTCATCTTACCTGCATCAAACAATGCAATTTTTTGCTTCATATGAAAAGTGCATTCATTTCAGATTTTTTTTGAATATGGCATGACTGTATCTATGCACTACATACTAAGTGATATTATAAAGCAAATACCATGAGAGGAATACAAAATTGTGCTAAAATGCAAGAACTGAAAAGAGTTATAAGCCCCCTTTGCAAAGAAAATGTAACACTTTACCTATCTCATAGATGGTTTGTCTGTCATATCCAGCAGCCTCTTTTTCACTGAAGAGGATGCTCTTCCTTCTCTTGGATTCTCCAGCAGCCTTGAACTGGGCCTCGGGCAGCCGGAGGCTTTCCAGCTGCCTCTTCAAACTCGTCATTGTTCCTCCTCAGCAGCAACCTGGGAGGAATTATCACCGTCATTGTACACCTCAACATTGCTAAATTCTAACCACATTCGCATCTTTAAAAAGTGTAAATGTTAAAAATCATAAATGGTACAATATTGGTCAATAAGAAATGCCTGTAGCCTAGACGTAAGAGTTGGTTGGTGGAAGTGAAAAATTATAACAGAATGCATCTTCTATTTCAAGAAAGACTTGAGAACTTAGACGTAACACAATTAAGTCGTTTTCGTCCTGAAAATCGCTGCAGCTCATCAAACGCAAATAATGAAGCGTGGAACAACTCATCAAAATATGTTTATAACACAGATAGCGTATATTTAGCTCTCAAATTTCCACTCCTGGCCCACAAACCACGGGGAGATATCACAATCATTTTGCTGAATTCAAGCGGATTCAACCAACCTTCAAGTTCAACGAGTTATGAACCAGTAATTCGCGTACAGTTAACACTCCATGAACAATTACGGAGGTCCAAATACACCACACAAACTTACGCTGGAAATGCAGGAAATGTATCATGGAAGATCAGCACAGTAAAATTCAAATTAAGTTAGAATCACGGATCGTGTTTCAGTTTCGTCAGTAAATAAATGGCGATGCCGATAGTACTACTAATAGTAAGTACTACTACTACTAGTAGTAGTACTACTACTAGCGAGCACGTGCGTGTAGTTCAAATTAACAAGATCTTCAGATGTACTGCAGAAGAAGAGCGAGATCATGACTTGAAAGAGTACATCACAAATCCTCACAGTTTACCCAATAAACCTTATCACGAAATGAACAAATGCATCCAAAAACAAGTTTTGGTCCTAGTAAAATTACCTGATCAAAGATGGGAAAGCCACATGTTCCGGAAAATGCAGCGGGAGTTAGCTCCCCTGAATAGTGTTTTCGCGCCTTTTCAGCGAAACTCTCGGACGGAGAGTAACCTCCCTTGACCACCTGTTCTAGGTGAGTTCAGGTAGATGATTCAGTCATCAGTCCATGTACGTAGAGCAAAAATGAGCAAGCGAGTGGGGAAAAGAATTCATGGATTAAAATGTATCTTATCGATTCAGTTGTATTATGTGCTCCCATTGTCAAATCACTTGCCACGTCTCTCTCTCTCTCTCTCTCTCTCTCTCTCTCTCTCTCTCTCTCTCTCTCTCTCTCTCTCTCTCTCTCTCTCTCTCTCTCTCTCTCTCTCTCTCTCTCTCTCTCTCTCTCTCTCTCTCTCTCTCTCTCTCTCTCTCTCATTCTCTCTTCCCTTCCTCCCCCTTTCCCCAGCCCTCTCTCTCTCTCTCTCTCTCTCTCTCTCTCTCTCTCTCTCTCTCTCTCTCTCTCTCTCTCTCTCTCTCTCTCTCTCTAGCTCTCTCATTCTCTCTTCCCTTCCTCCCCCTTTCCCCAGCTCCCTCCTCCCCCCCCCTCTCTCTCTCTCTCTCTCTCTCTCTCTCTCTCTCTCTCTCTCTCTCTCTCTCTCTCTCTCTCTCTCTCTTACCACATTTGAATATTTTGCCTCAAGAGCTGAATGTAAGAAAGGCACTACTGCCTAATTCACTACCCTTGTAAAATAACGTTCGTTCATTCTCTCTCTCTCTCTCTCTCTCTCTCTCTCTCTCTCTCTCTCTCTCTCTCTCTCTCTCTCTCTCTCTCTCTCTCTATATATATATATATATATATATATATATGACGCAATGCGTCCCCCCCTCCCCCCCCCCCCCCCCCCCCCCCCCCAACAGCGTAGAAACTGGCACAGTGGCACACGCACTCTGCATCAGGTTGCCGTTGTTTGGGATTACGGGATGCACTGTATACAGAGATGGCCATGCACCTACACAGTGGTGCGTCACGCATTAGATCTTTTATTATTAGGAAACACAGGGTGTACTGAAGACAGAAGTGGCCATGCAAGTGCAGCACGCCGTGCATGCTGCGTCCACGAAGGGGATGCCCACCCCTGTGTGCAGGACCACTCTACTTTTGGTGTCCAGATCGAGTAATGCGGCAGGCACTTGAGTTGCTGTGGCTCCTGCATGCAGCGAAGAAGGCTCCCAAGCTCCATATTGCTACCAAAGTTGCTACTGCTGCAGCTGGGAAGATGGAAGCCAAGCGGCTGCCATCATGTCGTTTGTTCATCTTGATGTCACTAGGATACTAGCACAGCGGAATTAAGGTCGTCCATGTAACACTGATGCAGCGTGACAAAATCGTGGGCTTGGAGTGACTATAGAACCACTAGAACAACTATCACGAATACAAGGCTGACGTGACACTAATTCAACGCGACTGGGACTGACTTAGGTAACTGGGGATGGATGGGTGGGTGGATGGGTGGATGGATGGACGGGTGGACGAGTGGATGGATAGACGGGTGGGAGGGTAGGTGGGTGGGTGGGTGGAGGGACGGACGGACGGACAGATGGATGGATGGATGGATGGATGGATGGATGGATGGATGGATGGATGGATGGATGGATGGATGGATGGATGGATGGATGGATGGATGGATGGATGGATGGACGGGTGGAGGAGTGGATGGATAGACGAGTGGGAGGGTAGGTGGGTGCAGTGGGTGGGTGGGTGGATGGATGGACGGATGGAAGAAAGGAAGGAGGGACGGAGGAGCGAAGTTTTACGGCCTCTGACATCCCAAATCCCTGGTTAAGACTGGAGCATGAGCGAGTCAGTAAGTCTTATTTTTGCAAGTCTCCCGCTGTTTACGAATCACTTGGAGAGAGCATGGACACTATATATTTTTGGTGTAGTGTCCATGGAGAGAGCATGGACACTATATATATGATGTAGTGTCCATGGAGAGAGCATGGACACTATATATATGATGTAGTGTCCATGGAGAGAGCATGGACACTATATATATGATGTAGTGTCCATGGAGAGAGCATGGACACTATATATATGGTGTAGTGTCCATGGAGAGAGCATGGACACTATATATATGATGTAGTGTCCATGGAGAGAGCATGGACACTATATATATGATGTAGTGTCCATGGAGAGAGCATGGACACTATATATATGATGTAGTGTCCATGGAGAGAGCATGGACACTATATATATGATGTAGTGTCCATGGAGAGAGCATGGACACTATATATATGATGTAGTGTCCATGGAGAGAGCATGGACACTATATATATGATGTAGTGTCCATGGAGAGAGCATGGACACTATATATATGATGTAGTGTCCATGGAGAGAGCATGGACACTATATATATGATGTAGTGTCCATGGAGAGAGCATGGACACTATATATATATGATGTAGTGTCCATGGAGAGAGCATGGACACTATATATATGATGTAGTGTCCATGGAGAGAGCATGGACACTATATATATGATGTAGTGTCCATGGAGAGAGACGCGATCGAGGTCTGATTCCTCCCCAGCACACAGGGGTAGCGTGGCTGGGTCGTCGGCATAATGTGACGTCACTATATGTGACGCCATGCGTTATAGATAAGACTTGCTCAGTGTGACTGGAACATTGGCACAGTGTGACAGAAATATTGACATTGTGACTGAAACATTGGCACAGTGTGACACGATGGTGTGTGACAGAA
The DNA here is from genome assembly GCA_034096865.1 of Theodoxus fluviatilis. Classification (NCBI taxonomy): domain Eukaryota; kingdom Metazoa; phylum Mollusca; class Gastropoda; order Cycloneritida; family Neritidae; genus Theodoxus; species Theodoxus fluviatilis. The sequence continues at coordinate 46,035 of JAWQFJ010000781.1, read as the reverse complement.
GACAGCCAAGGCTTACTGAGACTGTGACAATGACGTAGTGTAACACGATGGTGTGTGACAGCATATATTGGGCTTACTGAGACTGTGACAATGACGCATTGTGACACGGTTTGTGACAGCAAACATCCAAGGGCATACTGAGACTGTTACAATGACGTAGTGTAACACGATGGTGTGTGACAGCAGACATCTAAGGGCATACTGAGACTGTGACAATGACGCATTGTGACACAATGGTGTGTAGCAACAGACATGGGGTTACAAAGAATGTGACACTAGTGTATGAATAGACAATGAAGACTTAAGACAATGACGCAGTGTGATGCGATGACGTGTGAATTGAGATTATGTGAGACTGTGACAATGATGCAGCGTGACGCTATGGCGTGTGAAAGGATATTATGGTGAGACCAAAGATTATAGGTTACACAAAGATAGTTCATTAGCGCATTGTCGTGAGGATCGAGACACGTTGCGCCCCAAGCGGATGGATCAAGCGTTGCCCTGTGACCTGCATTCGATTGTTAAAAAGTAGGACCTTTCAATACATTTTGATGCATTCAACATACAGCTTTGATAAATTAATGCTGTTCAGGGCTTACATTTTCTTCGGATGGGTTTCTAGTATCCCAAAATATAGCTTCTTCTGCGCGAACTGGAGAGAGCTGCCGCCATTGAATTGCCCAAAGAGTAGACATATACGCCATATCTACACGAAAGCAGTCCTCTGATTGGTTCCCTGAATAGAATCCTCCAATCAGCAGGCAGCTTTCTTCGCCGTCTTGTCACTAAGCGGTGTGAGTACACTTTCCTTGATTCACTCCTACTACCATCCGCTAGGTTTGGCGTCTTGTAACTTTGAAGAGCAAAAGCTCGGCATGAGCTATCTTTGTGTAACCTATAATCTTTGGTGAGACTGTGACAATGGTGCAGTATGGCACGATGGCGTGTAACAGGAGATTGTGGTCAGTGAGACTGTGACAATGACGCAGTTTGAAGCAATGGCATGTGACAGGAGATTATGGTGAGACTGTG
>JAWQFJ010000781.1:20000-40000 GCA_034096865.1 Theodoxus fluviatilis | reverse complement strand
GGATGCATGTTTCTCCGTGTGCGGGCAGTGTCATCAAGGAAATCCTTGTCTCCTGTGTGCAGTATCTCAAGTGTTTAAAGAAATAGAGCACGCTCCAAACTTGTGGCGTTTCACGACACAATTTTGTCAGTCAGCCAGTGGGAACGCCGTGATCTCCTGCATCGTCATCCTGAGGAAAATGGAGGACAGTGATGTGACTTTCGCAAGGAACCCCTCGCACCGCTCCGCCCACAGGCAAATCTGAGATGGATGGATAGAGGGGTGGGTGGACGGACGGACGGACGGACGGACGGACGGTTGGATGGATGGATGGATGGATGGATGGAGTTTCACGGCCTATTTGCTTTTGTAGGCTATCGGAATGTAAGGCCATTCAGCATGAAAATCAGAAGAAGAGTTTACAGTAAGCGCACATCAAGTCACGATGTCCCTATATTTGCCTCTTTCGAATCGCGCAGGGAGACACGGTGGGTCTATTCTCACCACAGCCCACACGGGGCGCCGAATCAGAGAAAAAAAAAAGTACGAGCTCTACTGAGGTTTTGAAAACTGTTGACAACTGCAGTCACAAAGTGTTTCCTACGCCAATCCCTGGGGAAATCGGTTGTCTGGCCTACATCCTCCCCCCACAACCCACAACCCACAACCCACCCATGCCCAATCACACGTTTTAACCATAGTGGTATTTTTCTTACTGGAGCATAATCATTCTTGTCCCTCAACACGAGTCCGCTTGTCTTAAAAAAATGGCTGCCCGGTAACGTCACTTGGCAACTGCATGACAAGAACACGCGCTGATTGGCTGGCCACGCTCGCGGTGGGCGGAGCTGCGGGGTGTTGATTTCACCTTGCAACATTTCATCCTTTTATGTTATTATGCGTGTAAGCGTTGTTAATGGCATGCTGTTTCGGAGTTGAATAGTCTTGAGGTTCAGTACTGGGTCGTCGCAGGATCAACAGGTCTTGCAAAGACCGTCTTGCAGGGCCGCGCACCAGGGGGCAGGAGAAGAGGAAGACAGAGGGAGAGACGGGAGGACAACATTAGGGAGTGGACTGAGACCTGCTGCGTTGCATAGACGCAAGGAAAGCAAGGATCTTGCGAGGAATAGCGGAGAGGCGGCGGAGACCAGGGGCACACTGCTTAGCTTACCGAGCTGACAAATAATATCTCGTCTGTTAACAGCAACGCAAATGGCCATTTTAGGCCATTCGGCTAGACGCGGCTAGGTGCCTCTGAGACCTCCTTAGAAAAGCTAGCGTCTCCATGTGAGCGAGACGTGTGGGAAACGCACTCGCCTCACGTTTCTTGCAAGTCTTTGCAAGATACTAGCGTAAACAACGCGCCACAGAGAAGGGTGGAGAGAGCTGAGGCGTGTTGCATGGAACGCGAGGAAAGCCAAAATCTTGCGAAGAATAGGGCGGTGTCAACGTGTGTATACATCATGAAAGCAGATGTAAAGGCAACCAGATGTTGACTATTGTTGACACCGGCCTACACCTCTCAAGACCTCGCCTCCATGCAACTCGGGACTGATTGGAGGTTTGTGGCGTCCCAACGACACACCCCTAGGTTACAGGCTAGGACAGGAAAGTTGTAGTGCGGTAGCTGTTTTCATCGTCGGCAAAGCGATGCACTTTAGAAGATAATCGTGCCAAATCCGTTGGATCGAGGTTAAATGCATGGGTGACTTCAGAGAACTGTATGCATGTGGTGCTTGGCATTAGAAAATTTATGGAGATATTTCAACACGAAACCATTTGCCGAGAAATTCGACACACATTTTGGTAGTTATCTTCACATGAGTCTCCAGAGAGAAACTCCACACTTCATTGATTGGTCGAAATTTCCGCCATCTTGAAATTTTCGTCTGCTGCAGTTGCGGTTACATGTACGTCGCTAGCGCGAATCCGATTTGTGGTCCATCGCACTCTTCAAGTTCTGATTTTCGCATTTTTTCAGCAGTTGATGTCGAATGAGTCTCCAGAGAGAAACCTACACACTTCGGGGAGTTTCAACTAAACCCGGACGCGTTACTTTTTGTCACGTACGTTTGTGTTCAACATCAGCGTCGGGCCCTGGAGTTAGGGCGTAGGAACCACCCGTTGCATGAGAGTCAAACGTGGGGTGGAGTTAGAATATAAAGCTTCACCCGTTATTGATATATCCAACCATTTCAAGATGGCGGAAATTTGATGTCCACTTTTCGGAACATCATCTTTGAAAACGAAGTGACGCATGTAACCGAAACCGCAACTGCAGCAGACGAAAATTTCAAGATGGCGGAAATCTCTGGAGACTCACGTTTTATCTTCTCCGGTCATCACGCACGCTCCGGAAATATTCTCATTTCTGCGCCAGTGACAACAATTACAAATACTTTTAGACATTCTGCATCTTGAATTTCTCCATATTCAGTTTATCATACGACAGACTGCGCACAGCTATCTCTGGGACTGCAAATGAACACCCCTTCTGCTTCTGCAATATTCATAGTTCTCCTGAGGAGGAAAGCTATTTTCCACGCTTCCATGCACGTCACCGGAAAACCATTACTGATGTGCGTCTCTCTCTGGCCTCGATGGACAAAGAGAGATAACTCTGCGCGCAGTGTGTGATAATGACGCTACCTCGCTGTCTGGCGAATCCGAAGCTATCACCTGCGCCCGCTATTGCCCTGACAGCGTGCCGACTGTGCATCTCCCTCTCCATCAGAGTCTCCACCAGCCCTGCTCTCTCTCCCAGTTCAGTTCAGTTCAGTCTCTTAACCCTGAGATGGGTTGTTGAGGCACCACTGATGACTTTCGGACAATCTTCCTCCATCGATCTCTATCCTCTGTGGCTCGCTGTGAGTCAGCAAAGGTCAAGCCTGTCCACTCTTTGATGTTGTCTTCCCACCTCTTTCTCTGCCTGCCTCTCCTTCTCCCACCTGGTATGGTACCTTGCAGGATACTGGATAGTCTTGGTCAACCCACTGCCTCTTGACACGTGACCGTACCACTTCAGCTTTCTGCTTTTTACGATTGAGAGCAGGTCTTCGTACTGTTCAATTATGCTCTCCTGATCCTGTTGCTGACTTCCTCATTCGTGACATGGTCTTTATATGACATGTTCAGAATCTTGCGGTAGCATCTCATTTCCAGGACTTGTATCCGTCTCTGTAGTTCAGATGTGAGTGTCCAGGACTCGCATGCATACAAGAATACCAAAGAACTTGAGACAATAAAAACCTCCACTCCGCGATTTTACGCAGGACGAGATTTAGCCGGTGGTTTGCGTGAGTTTATGTTATTGGTTGGATCATGATGATCAAAATGGCACCATGGCTCTAGCTACCGATTTTATGAGCCAGTGAGTCTCTCAAATTGACAAAAACTGATGACTGCTCTAGTGTTAAAACTGCCAAGAAAGACTAGTGTTAAAACTGCCAAGAAAGACGCAACACAGGCCACACCGTCTACTCATGATTGATCCAACCAAAGTAAAGGGAAGTAAGCAAAATTACCTGTTAGTGACTGTGACGTAAAAAATACATGTGACGTAAGCAAAATCTCGTCTTTGCTTTTTTTACTATGCAAAATCGCGGAGTGGAGGTTCTTATTGTCTCAAGTTCTTTGAGAATACGGAGATGGCCAGCGTGCGCATGAGCCTCGACGCGAGAGTGATATTTCTGTCACGCCATATTGGCTTCAACTTTGCCAATGCTGCTGTTGTTTGCTCTCTCTCCCACAGAATCCCATTCCAGTAAGGCTGATGGTTCCCTCAGAATTCTAACCGAGCTGGGCTGAGCGCTGGAACGGTGCGAGTGTCAGAGTGAAGTGGAGGGCAATTTCCACTCATTCTCCACGCCGCTGCAGTTACTGTCAGGTTGAAAGTAAGCACAGCAATTGCAGGCAATTCCCGCTTGACAGTCCTCTCCCCGTCCCTAATGCAATTTGGTTCATAACGTCAGCGAGACCTCATGTGTTGTCTCTCGACCGCGAGTAGCTCGATCGTCAGCGTGCTCACACCATCTGTGGTCCTGGCGTGCTTTTTCCCCCGGATGAAAAATACAAACAAAAGGACGACAACAACTAAAGAGATAAAATGGCATGTTACAGCCCTCTCATTACCGCACTGCATGCATAGCAAAAGCGAAGTTTTCGCATTAAAGCCATTAATGTCCAGTGAGTAAAGTTTCCACGTCACGATCGCAGTACCATCACCACCGCCACTACCATCACCACACCACCTCCACTACCATCACCAACCCTCCTTCCACCACCAACCACCATTACCACCACCCCCACCACCATTATCACCACCACCACCACACCCCCACCACCATTACCATCACCATTACCACCACCACCACCACCACCACTACCATTCTCTTCGTTATTGTTGAAAACATTGTTGCCAGATGTGACGACCTCCCTGTCATCATGATCGTCGTCGTCGTCGTCGTCGTCGTCGTCCTCCTCCTCCTCCTCCTTCTCCTCTTCTTCTTCTTCTTCTTCACTACTGTCATCACCATCACCTTCGCCAGTATCACTCTAACAATCACCAGGACTACATCACCATCATCACCACCATCCCAACTATCACCATCACCTAATGACCATCACCACCACCACTACCACAACCTATCCAACTTTCTCCATTGTTTTACCACATCAACAATCACCTCAAACATCACCACCACCATTACCACCACCTATCCAACTTCCCCCACTGTTTCTTTCACATCAGCAACCACCACCACAGTCGCCGTCACTATATCACTACCACTACCACCAACTCCACCACTATCACCATATATCACCACGCCTTCCGCCACATCAACAATCACCACCTCCTCCAATTTCCACTACCACTGCCTACCGATAGCCACCAAGAGAGAGAGAGAGAGAGAGAGAGAGAGAGAGAGAGAGAGAGAGAGAGAGAGAGAGAGAGAGAGAGAGAGAGAGAGAGAGAGAGAGAGAGAGAGAGAGAGAGAGAGATTGATTCTTTATTTACCAAGGATGAAATTTTGGGCATTTCTGCCTATCTTACAAATTTTAAATAAACCCAGATTTCTCCGTCCCAGGGATAGAACCACGGCACTGCGCCTCGCACATCGTCCAACCCCAAAGCATGCTCGCCCATCTCCGCCTGTCAAATTGTCCTTGCTCATAAAGAAATGAAAACATGGATAGATAAGAAAAAAGACACAGTAGCTAATCTATGTACAACAGTTGGTAAGGTATATGAAGAATATGATCAACATTGACAAAGATTTTAGTAGATGCCTTTGACAACTGTCAGCTCAGTGAGTCTTCAAGTTCAAGCAAATACGTGTCATATGTACAGGCGACAACAGTGAGATCATCTGAATAGATAATCACGTATGGATGCTTTAAAAGACTTCATGGAAGTATTGTTCCTTAGGTGCAATGGGAGTGTATTCCATATCATAACACCTGAATATGTAATACTGCCTTTGAAAATGTCTACTCTAGGTTGTGGTAGAATGAAAGTGTTGCGAGATAGTGAATGGCTTGTTTGGGGACGAATGAAGAGATCAGTAAGATACTTCGGTGCTCGTGAATGAGCAATTTTGTGCATAAGGATGCATTTATTGAGGACGAGGTGTTTTTGGAAGGGTAGTAAGCCAAGATTTCTGATCTTTTCATCCGTAGACAATGTGGAGTCGGAAATAATAAGCTTGGCAGCTCGTCTGTACAGTGATTTAATCTTGTTCAAGTGCACTGCCATGGAGCCATCCCATACAACAGATGCAAAATTAATATGGGAATTATGTGTGCGTGAAAAAACATTGCGCATGCATCGGTGTTGACAAAATGCCTCAGTTTAGAGAGCAGGAAAATGTTCTTAGCAATAGTTTTGCATAAGGAATTGACATGTTGTTCCCAAGTTAATTGTTCATCAACAATTATGCCCAGCACTCTGTGTTCTGAGACTTGCTCAATGATTTCATTTTCTAGCATAAGGTTTATGGTTAAGGGTTGTCGTAGACGTTTTTGTCTTGTAGTTAGGATCATGCACTTGGTTTTTGAGGGGTTTATAACCATTCTATTTGATGAACACTATTTTTGCTAATCATCAAATGTAACGTTCAGGGCGCATTAGATGGAATTTATGCTTCTGTCGCTTACGCTGATAATGATGTCATCTGCAAACATAGTGCATTTGATACTTTCATTTGATATACTCAATGGTAGATCATCATTGATATACAAGCTGAAGAGCAATGGACCTAAAATTGAGCCTTGTGGAACTCCTGACTTTACGATTCGTCTCGAGGAATACAACCCGTTGACATAGACACATTGGCTTCTATGTGTCAAGTATGATCGGAAAAAGGAGACTGATGTTGGATTTTTCAAGTACATCGAGAGTTTATCAAGGAGAATTTCGTAGTCAACTAGGTCAAATGCCTTTTTCAGGTCCAAGAAAATGGTACCAGACAGTTCGCGGTTGTTTATGGCTGATAGCCAGTCGTTCACCAGGAAGGATAAAGCAGTTTGGCAGGAGTGATGGGAACGAAAGCCGGATTGCAATTGATATAATAAGTCAAATTGGTCAAGATACGAGAAAAGATGTTTGTGAACGTGTCTTTCTAGTGGTTTGGAGATAAGAGGCAAAATTGAGATGGGACGGTAATCATCGGGTACTGAAGCAGTCTTAGATTTAGGCAGTGAAATGACCTTGGCCTGCTGAAGACGAGACGGGAAGATACTGTTTCTTATACATATATTATAAATATGTGACAATGAAGGCAGTATGGCGGGAAGCGAAATTTTTAGTAAATGAGAACTGATGCCATCGAGGTCCGTGGATCGTTTGTTTGGAAGTTGAAAGATGTATTGCATTACCTCATGTGACAGACAGACAGGCAGACACAGACAGACAGGCAGACACAGACAGACAGGCAGACAGACAGACAGACAGACAGACAGACAGACAGACAGACAGACAGACAGACAGACAGACAGACAGACAGACAGACAGACAGACAGACAGACAGACAGACAGACAGACAGACAGACAGACAGACAGACAGACAGACAGACAGACAGACAGACAGACAGACAGACAGACCCGCTCCCCCCCACCCCCCCCGCCCCCCCCTACAGAGAGAGAGAGAGAGAGAGAGAGAGAGAGAGAGAGAGAGGGAGGGAGTAAGAGAGAGAGAGAGAGAGAGAGAGAGGGAGGGAGGGAGGGAGTAAGAGAGAGAGAGAGAAAGAGAGAGAGAGAGAGAGAGAGAGAGAGGGGAGGAGGGAGGGAGAGAGACAAAGAGAGACAGAGAAAGAGAGAACTGAACTGAACTTTATTGCTTTGGCCGTCGGCCCATTGCAAGCACATTTTCAACAACTACGATTGACATGAGATAACCCACATGAAATTTTCTCGTATGGACGGAAATTTTCATTAAACATCAACGTTCATGCCTCAGTGTCAGAGGCTTTCGATTTGCTCTAGTTTCTGCTTCCTCATCTTAAAGGCATAATATATGTACATCGCTACTGCTCTTATTTTCTTTACTTTTCCTTGCAATAGGTGAGCACCTGTCTTTCCATTTGCTCTCTTGTCTAGGAAATGTTCAATGTATTTTACTCTTAGAGGGTCATATGCTTTACATGTGATCAGGAAATGAGTTTCATCTTCCTTTTCCCTGCAAAATGGACATAACTGGTCTTGTACATTTCTGTAAATCATGTTAATCTTTAACTCATTAATTCCGAATCGAAATTGGATAAATTGGTCTCGAAATTTTCTAATATCCAGAAAGTCTAAATACTTTTCTAAACCTAGATGCTCTTTGAAGGTTGAGTACCACTTGTACCTTTGGGAACTCGTATTTTTGCTGTTCCATTCTTGTTGGTAGCAATCCATCATCCTTCGCTTTAATTGCATTAAGAAACGTTTCTCATCTCCAAGCCACCATTCATCCACACGTAGCTAAAACCCATAGCGTCGAGATATGTGTTGACATTCTCTACCCAGTTTCGTTTGCCTCTGATAATGATATTAGACCTGAGTAACATTAGGTAGGCTTGTTTGGGCAGTCTGTCTGCGCTCATTCTATTCAATTTCAGCCAGTATCGGATCACCCTAATGCAACTGTTAAGCGAGAGTGGAAACCTTCCAAGGTCTCCGTAGACCAGGTGGTTTGGTGTGAGGGAAAGAGGGAGACAGAGAGAGAGAGAGACAGACAGACAGACAGACAGACAGACAAGACAGAGAGAGAAAGACAGACAGACAGACAGACAGACAGACAGACAGACAGACAGACAGACAGACAGACAGACAGACAGACAGACAGAGAGAGAGAGAGAGAGAGAGAGAGAGAGAGAAAGAAAGAAAGATTTGGAGTATGATACACAGTGCAACTCGCAAGGCAGCATCGATACCAGACATAGAAATTTACATTTGAAAAAAACCCACTTCGAGAACGTGTTTAGGAGCAATTCGAGCCAAGAAGAGACCAAGCCCGATGTGGGAGGTAGTATCGTAAATCATGACCTTGACGCTCCAATCAGAGCAATGGAAATAACGTCGGCTGCTCAGAACATCAAAGCGGGGAAATCGGCAGGCCTTGACGGTAATCCTGGGGCAGGTTTCAAAATGCGAAGATCTCGGTAGATCTACGTAGATCTCGCCGAATGGGCAGTTTCATTCTTTGCTTGCTATCGAGCCAATCGTAGACGAGCGTAGATTGAGCGAGGCAGCTTGAGAGGTGCCTAGCCAATCGTAGACGAGCGTAGATTGAGCGAGGCAGCTTGAGAGGTGCCTAGCTTTTAAGATTCGAGACAAAAGTTCGTCGTGGGTGCGTTGACCTGCATTCGATGTGTAAACTGTAGGAGGTTTTACGATCTATTAATGCATTCAACATACACCTTTGATAAATTAATGCTGTGCATGGCTTCTATTTTCTTTGGATGGGTTGCTAGTATCTCAAAATAGAGCGTTTTCTGAATGAACCGGCAACACGTCGGCCATTGAAATGTGGCCAGTTCACCTCTTGTCGTGACGTCTACGCATGCGCATTACTTCGTCACGTTGGGTAGTTTCTTTTTTAGCTAGGTCTTACTGCGAAGCAAGATCTTGCGACCAAGATCGACTACCTATTTTGAAACCCGCCCCTGGCGAGTGTTCAAACCTAACAGGTGACAAGATGACATCATTTTTCCAGTTATTTACATTGTAATCATCTGTTTGACAATCATCATTATCCCCAACTTTGGTCACAGTCAGATAGTGCCAATTCACAAAAAGGGCGGTAAATTGGTTCCCGTTAAATATAGGGAAATTTACTTACTGCCCATCCTTAGCAAAACTTTTTCTTCCATTGTAGCGAGGTGTTTTTGTCCTAAGTTAGAAGTAGAGAACAACATCTGTCCAGAGCTGGCCGGATTCCGGCCGAACCACTCAACAATTTTTTTTTTGATCTTCTAATTTGTCTTTATTCACTGTTTACAAGGACGCAACACATGAAAAAAGGACGTAAATGTATGTACATGAACAGGATCAAGACTAACATCCAGTCTTGCGACTTAAACGCGCACGAATTTAGAGGCTGATCGAGTTATTCTCGAGACTGAACAGTCAGTTACTTTCTTCGCACCCGTGCTGCTTGCTCGTGCTGGTCCAGCCTTGTTGATGACCTGCTGCGAGTCCTCGTGCTGCCCGCGTGGCCCGAGATGTCGCCGGGTTTGTTGTGTCTGGCGGCGGCTGGGTGACGGTTGACCTGTGACGGGGCTGGAGCGGATGGATTCTCAGCTGCTGGTGAAACCAGCGTCTGACGACTTGTGCACGATCGCTCCCCGGTAACATCTCGGCTTTGGGTCACGGGAAGCCTCACGCTTGGCCGACGACATGATCGCGAACGCGTTGCCCCTCACGATTGCCAGCGAGATTCTCTGGAACAGGAACTGTGTCTGGCGCGGGTCATCTGTCGACAGTGCAATCCGCTGGCCGATCTCTCGGATAAGTTCCGTTGCTGCCGGTCCGACGACTCCGGTAGTTTCAACAGCGAACGGGACGAAGTGGTACCGTTCCGAGATAGAGGCGTACTTCCTCCTTTTCGAACCTTCGGCGGTCCGGCAGGCGTGCCCTGGGTCGATGGCAGAGTCTGTCATTGAAGACGGCGCAAAAGAATCAGAGCAGGTGGCGTCCCAAACAAGTGACTTGCCGTTCTTGAATGGGAATACCGTCATGCCGTCGGGGCGTCGCCCATCTCCTCTGTCAAGACCAACCGGTTCCATAACGGAATACAGGCCTGCGGAGTCGAGCGACCGTTTGATGACGTCGTTGAGAGCGGCGTGGCGTGGGAATCTCCCGGCACTGTAGCGGCATGAAAGCGGGTGCAAGCCGTAGGTGTCGACTGTCTTGCCGCATCGACAGGGATGGCTCTGGCACATCTGCTGGCCGAGGCGGAGAGAGACAGCAATCCTGAGCGTCTCGTCGTCTAGGAGGGTGCCGAGAGATGTGGCGGGAATGGCGTGTAACCAGCATCCGCTGTTGGGTTGTGCGGCCGAGCCCAGACAAACCAAACGATGCTGGTTAAGACGGGGTCTGAGCTCGTTCGCGACAGCTCGACTGGCAGTGCGATCCCAACTGTGCTGGGATTCCGGGATCTCGGCATATGGGAGCCCCTTCTGTCTCCAACGGCCGAGAGCGTCCTCTGCGTCCACTGGAGATGAATCGTCGTCCGTGTTTCGGCCGAGGATGGCTTTGACGAGCCGCTTGCTGGAGTAGACAGAGGCCAGGAAAGCAGGGAGTGCCAAGTCGCTGGCGGTCCTAAGGCCTATGCCCCCCTCGGCCAGTGGTAGCGTCGCTTGTCGCCAGCCCGTGTCGTCGAAAGCGATGTTGAGGAGGCGTTCGGCGGCCTCTTTCAGGACGGTGTCAAACTCGAGGAGCTCTGCCTCGGCGGTGTATGCTCGGCAGCTTCGGAGTGTGTAAAGGAGCTTCGGCGCCGCGAAGCAATTCCTGAGAAGGAACAGGGCAGGATGCGAATCGAGGTAATTGACCATGTTTTCACCTCGCATTCCATGTTAATGAAACATGTTTGTGGTCATGGTCGTGATAAAATGTATGTACATGTACACTTCGTAGACTATAGGAAAGCCTTTGATTCGGTCAATCGCGGCCATCTTTGGAGAATAATGCAGACTAGTGGCCTTTGAACAAAATTCACTAATATGATAAAAGCCATGTATTTGAATGTGCAAAATCCTGTGCAAGACGGCAACACCAGATTTCGGAGTCTTTCTCCTGTCCAGGTGGCGTGAAAAAGGGAGCCACAGAGAGCACTTCCATCTTCCTTATATACATCAGCACCGTGGCGGACTACGTGCGAGCTCATGGAAAGCATGGAGTGCAGATGCCACCAGGCACTAGCGAGGTCTTCCCTCTGCTGACTGCTGATGACATTACTCTGCTATCTACCACGCCAACTGGGCTACACAATCGTGTCAACTCCCTTGTACGAGTTTCAGAGGCCCTTGGGCTTCAAGTTAACTCCGATAAAACTGCGGTGATGGTTTTCAGAAGTGATGGATACTTGGCAGAGGGCGAAAGATGGCATCTCAACCAAATGAGGCTAGACGTACTTAGGCTGCACATTTACTACCAAGCTCTCAGAAAGTACGCCAGTCGAAGAAGCATCCATTAAAGGCAAACAGAAAATGGTTCAGATTATGAAGGCAATGTGGTCGCTCCACAATATTAATCCAAAAGTACTTCTTAAACTCGTTGATGCCCATGTAAATCTTCTTTGTTATTCGGTGCCGAAATATGGGGTCTTACAAACCAAAAATCAGTCGAAGAATTCATGTATTTGCATGTAAAAAGTTTCTTTGTCTGAATGCTAGGACACCCAACCACTTCATGTTTGGTGGTCTCAGAAAATATCCACTCGCAATTAATACATCAGAGTTATTGAATATTGGATCAGGTTGTCCAGAATGTCACATGTAAAGTTACCTAAACAGGCATATGCAATGCTCCTCGATACCAAATTTCCTGAGAACAAGAACTTGCCTTATAGGGTCAAAGACACATTGTATAAAGTGGGTTTTGCATATGTATGGTAAAATAGAGGCGTTGGTAATGACATTAATTTTATAAGACAACTGAAACAAATACTATTTGATTATCATCTTCGGTCATGAAAGAAATCGTCATAGTGACAGATTTGCATGGTGTGCTTCATTCAACAGCATGCACGGGCAAGAATGATACCTGAGCCCTCTCACTATCAAGACGTTCAGAGATACTCCAAGTCGTTTCCAATTTGGCTCAAATAGCTTTGGAATTAATCAACGCCACTAGCACAACGAAAGGGAAGATCTTCCCTGTCCATTTTGTGATAAAGAAGAAGACGAAAAAATGTGGTGCTTAAGCAAAAACTAACGGAGAAACAAATTGTAAAACATCAATCTTCGAGAAGAAAATGTAGCTACCGTATGAAAGGAGCCAATAAGCAGAGAGAGAGAGAGAGAGAGAGAGAGAGAGAGAGAGAGAGAGAGAGAGAGAGAGGGGAGAGAGAGAGACAGAGAGAGAGACAGAGAGAGACAGAGAGAGACAGACAGACAGACAGACAGACAGAGACAGAGAAACACACAGAGACACACAGAGACACACACAGAGAGAGAGAGAGAGAGAGAGAGAGAGAGAGAGAGAGAGAGAGAGAAACATTTTGCTCTTACGCTCATACGACTGTGTTGATACTGACTATCTGCGTCTTGTCATCGAAGTAAATGAGTGGCCCACCTATAGACCGTGGGGAAAAAACCACGAGCAAATCACACTTGTAAGAGTCTGCCGCACTGTAGGTGTCGTAGTATTACCCTGGGTAGAGTGTTTGCCAACGCAGCGAGGCTGTATTGAACTACAACCAAATCGTTACTCTATTGACGAACGCACAGCGGAAACCAGCACTGAACCTAGGCTGAGCTTTCTAAGGGGCTGTGGGTCTGGAGAGCGCGTGGTGTTGGAGCGGCACTGAATGGTCGTCTGCTCGCGCGCTCCCTGCCTGCCCGCCTGCCTTCCTGTCGCACTCAGCCATAGCGAGCTGGCTGGCGCAGACGACACAAAAATGCGTCGATCTGAAGAGACAGCTTCTGCAGGCTTCACATGGTGAGTGCGGATTCTTGTAGCTTTCTCCCTCTTCTTGTTCGCTTTTCCAATGATCTTGTGGAAGGTGTGTTGTGCTGAATGAACGGTGCCAGTTGACTGTTTAGAGTTTGTCGTGGAATTGTTCAGGAGACGCGGTATTGTAGCGGTATGCATGCGTTCGGGGTAGACGCTTGAAGTTGACAGGTGCCTCTCTCAGTCTCTCCACATACCGCACTGTAATGTTATCCTCAGTGATGAGAGGTCAGAAAAGCTTTCCGTACTGCGTGATATTTTCAAAGCAAGGATGTTGCAATAAATATAATGCGTGCCGATCGTTTTGAACCGAGCCTGCCTCAAACAGCCGGTTTACCTGCAGACACTTGTCTTAATCGCTAATGTCAACACATGAGTTGTGGCGGAGTTGTTCGATTGTCTGCTGTGCACCTCTGCGCAGAGCGTGTCACAGTGACTTAATCCAAGAGACACCTTGCACACCCGACTTTGTTTCAAGGGCAGTTGCGATTTCCAGGTTGACTGCCGATTTAAAAAAAATCTGACTCACCTTTCAAAAATGTCATGATTTTACGTTGTGACCATACGAGTCCATCTGTGGCTCAACTCAGCGTGTTTAGATGTGTTGGAGCGCTCTGTGTCTCTATGTAGTGTGTGTGTGTGTGTGTGTGTGTGTGTGTGTGTGTGTGTGTGTGCGCGCGCGTGCGTGCGTATGTGTGTGTGTCTGTGCGTGTGTGTAATTACGGGTGAGTGTGTGTTTGTGCGTGTGTGTGCGTATGATGTGCGTGCGTGTGCGCGCTCGCGCGTGTATGTGTGTGTGTGCATACGTGCGTGCGTGTGTGTATATGTGTGTGTGTGTGTGTGTGTGTGTGTGTGAGAGAGAGAGAGATATATATATATATATATATATATAGAGAGAGAGAGAGAGAGAGAGAGAGAGAGAGAATAGGCATGTGTAGGTACGTGTGAAAATATGTGCGTGCTTGTATGCGTGCATATGAAAATTATGCGAGTGTACATCTTGTATTGCAGAAATGTTCTTGTCTGTCTCAGAGTCGGTGGTTGGGTGGGTGGGGACAGAGAGGGAGAGCGATAGATAGATATATAGACAGATAGACAGATAGATAGATAGATAGATAGATAGATAGATAGATAGATAGATAGATAGATAGATAGATAGATAGATAGATAGATAGATAGATAGATAGATAGATAGATAGATAGATAGATAGATAGATAGATAGATAGATAGATAGATAGATAGATAGATAGACAGATAGACAGATAGACAGATAGACAGATAGACAGATAGATAGATAGATAGATAGATAGATAGAGAGAGAGAGAGAGAGAGAGAGAGAGAGAGAGAGAGAGAGAGAGAGAGAGAGAGAGAGAGGGGGGTTGGGGCTGGGGGTGGAGTTTAGAGGTAAGATTTGTCGAGTCAATCATATAAATATATTTATCATTTTAAAACGTCAGGGGTGGCTATACTTCATTTATACAGGTACACGTACTCGCTTACATGCTCCACCTTCTGGCTGCCTTATGGTATCTGTTTTCACGATGTAACATCACAGGACTGAATGTTCCTCTCAATACGTCTCATTGTCACGTACAAGGTGTACATATTTGTCAAAAACTCTTGGTAAGTTTGGATTTGGGCTGGAGATGGAGGTGATGGCTGCAATGGCGGTAGAGGTTGTGGTAGTAGTTGTGGGTTGGTGTGGCGGTGGTAGTGGTGGTGTTAATATGTGTGGTTTGCTATTGGTGGAAGTAGGATAATGTGGTGATGGTATTACTGGTAGTAGTGATGGTGTAGTAGATGGATAGTATGACGGTGTTGATGGGGTAGTGTGGTGGTGGTGATGATGGTATTACTGGTAGTAGTGATGGTGGAGTAGATGGATATTATAACGGGGTTAATGGGGTAGTGTAATGGTGATGATGATGGTATTACTGGTAATAGTGATGGTGGAGTAGATGGATAGTATGACGGTGTTGATGGGGTAGTGTGGTGGTGGTGATGATGGTATTACTGGTAGTAGTGATGGTGGAGTGGATGGATAGTATGACGGTGTTGATGAGGTAGCGTGGTGGTGGTGGTGATGGTGGAGAGGATGAATATTATGACGGTGTTGATGGGGTAGTGTGGTGGTGGTGATGATGGTATTACTGGTAGTAGTGATGGTGGAGTGGATGGATAGTATGACGGTGTTGATGAGGTAGTGTGGTGGTGGTGGTGATGGTGGAGAGGATGAATATTATGACGGTGTTGATGGGGTAGTGTGGTGTGGTGTGGTGGTGGTGGTGATGGTATTACTGGTAGTACTGATGATGGTGGTGATGAAGATGGCAGGACGACATAGTGATGGTGGTGGTGATGAAGATGATAGGACGACATAGTGATGGTGGTGGTGATGAAGATGATAGGACGACATAGTGATGGTGGTGGTGATGAAGACGGTAGTACGACATAGTGATGGTAGAGGTGATGAATATGATAGGACGACATGGTGATGGTGGTGGAAATGAAGATGGTAGGACGGCATGGTGATGGTGGTGGAAATGAAGATGGCAGGACGACATAGTGATGGTGGTGGTGATGAAGACGGTAGTACGACATAGTGATGGTGGTGGTGATGAAGATGGTAGGACGACATAGTGATGGTGGTGGTGATGAAGACGGTAGTACGACATGGTGATGGTGGTGGAAATGGAGATGGTAGGGCGACATAGTGATGGTGGTGGTGATGAATATGATAGGACGACATAGTGATGGTGGTGGTGATGAAGATGGCAGGACGACATAGTGATGGTGGTGGAAATGAAGATGGCAGGTCGACATAGTGATGGTGGTGGAAATGAAGATGGCAGGACGACATAGTGATGGTGGTGGTGATGAATATGATAGGACGACATAGTGATGGTGGTGGTGATGAAGATGGTAGGACGGCATGGTGATGGTGGTGGAAATGAAGATGGTAGGGCGACATGGTGATGGTGGTGGTGATGAAGATGATAGGACGACATAGTGATAGTGGTGGTGATGAAGATGATAGGACGACATGGTGATGGTGGTGGAAATGAAGATGGCAGGACGACATAGTGATGGTGGTGGTGATGAAGATGATAGGACGACATAGTGATGGTGGTGGTGATGAAGACGGTAGTACGACATAGTGATGGTGGTGGTGATGAAGACGGTAGTACTACATAGTGATGGTAGAGGTAATGAAGATGGTAGGACGACATAGTGATGGTGGTGGTGATGAAGATGGTAGGACGACATAGTGATGGTGGTGGTGATGAAGATGGTAGGACGACATAGTGATGGTGGTGGTGATGAAGATGGTAGGACGACATAGTGATGGTGGTGGTGATGAAGATGGTAGGACGACATGGTAATGGTAGTGCTGATGAAGATGGTAGGACGACATAGTGATGGTGGTGGTGATGAAGATAGTAGGACGACATAGAGGACAAGAAACTTCATGAGAAGCGAGACGACTTACGGTCCTCAAAGGAAGAGCCCCCTGTCTTCAAGTGTTTCGGCCCTGTTTTCCTGACACTCTCGGGGGGGGGGGGGGGGGGGGGGGGGGCCACACCTGGGCCATAGTCCCAAGTGCCCGTCAGTCGTCAGGCACACTGTGCGATGGTCTGCTTTGCCTTAGCGCAGAATATCGAAAGAAGAAGGCCCCTCCACCTAACATGTCTTTTATATTGCGTGGACTGTCTTCTAGTTGCCCTCTGACGCACCGCCTTCTCCCACGTTTCTCTTTAACCAAATCCAGCAGGAGGCCCTATCTGCTGCCTCAGCCATGGTCCTCAAGAACTTTGTACTTAGTCTCTTGGGGAGGCCGAGCTGCCTACCGACATTGTATGCGGAGTACCCCACGAAGCCTCTTGCCCCAATCTCTGCTGCCAACACTGTGGTCTTGACTCTCTGTGTGCATAGGTGCTTGGCAAGTAGTGATGATGGTGGTGATGAAGATGGCAGGATGAAATAGTGATGATGGTGGTGATGAAGATGTTAGGACGACATGGTGATGGTCGTGAAGATGGTAGGACGACATGGTGATGGTCGTGAAGATGGTTGGACGACATAGTGATGGTGGTGGTGATAACGACAGCGAAGAACTACTTGAGGAGGACAGTACGTACGTGCACTCTATGCAGCTGCTGCAGCCAGCCTGCCAGAATTGTTGCCCTGACACTACGGCCGTCTCTTACCCTCTCTAATGGACTTCTGTTTTTCCTCGCCTTTCATTCCGCCGCGACTTTCCATGGTGTTTGTGTACGACGTATGTCTCGCATTTTCCGTGGCTTTGTCCCGCTAGGGGCGCTGTCTGTGCCCCCTGTCTGTGCCCCCTGTCTGTGCCCCCTGTCTGTGCCCCCTCCTCCATGGACAGGCAGCAGGCGATGCCGGAGCTTTTCTCACGCTCTGGAGTACGACTGCGTGTGTTGTTGTTTCAGTGTAATTACCTGGCGACCTTACCCAGACATCTCTACTGGCTCCCCATTTTAGTACGTGGGTGTACTAAAATGAAATAGAGTGCTGTTGATACTTCTCACCCTCTTCAACATCTTCCTGGAAAGAATAATGACTGACGCCCTAAAAGACCACGAGGGGACAGTCAGCAATGGCGGTAGAACAATCACAAACTTACGTTTTGCTGACGACATAGATGGCCTGTGAAAAGGAGCCGGAGAACTTAGTGGAGCGCTTAGACACAACCTCCACAAATTTTGGCTTGCAGAACAGTGCAGAGAAGACCAAACTGATGACCAACAACACCAACGGCATCAGCACTGACATCAAGGTCTGTGGCGAGAAACTGAAAACCATCAACAGCTTCAAATACCTGGGAGCAATTGTCACAGATGCAGGATTCAAACCTGAAATACTAGCCAGAATTGCTCAGACCACAGCGGCACTCACAAAACTCAAGACCATCTGGAAGGACAGGAACATAGCCCTCGGCTCAAAGATCAGACTGATGCGCGCCCTGGTCATGTCCATATTTTTGTATGCCTGTGAGTCATGGACACTAATAGCTGACTTGGAAAGAAGGATACAGGCCATGGAAATGAGATGCTTTCGACGACTCCTCGGCATCTCCTACAATGACCGCATCACAAACGAGGAAATTCGAAACAGAATCAGGCAAGCCATCGGGCCCCATGAAGAACTACTGACCACTGTGAAAAGACGCAAACTAAAGTGGTATGGGCACGTCTCACGATCGTCAAGGCTTGCCAAGACTGTGCTACAAGGCACAGTAGAAGGAGGGAGGAGGAGAGGCAGACAAAGGAAAAGATGGGAGGACAACGTTTCAGAGTGGACAGGGATGAGTCTCAGCGAAGCCTTGAGACAGTCCGAGAGGCGAGAGGAATGGAGAGAACTGGATGCCAGATCATCTGTGGTGCCCCAACGATCGTCCAGACTACGGGACAAGTGAAGTGAAGTGATACTTCCCAGTTCATGTATGGATGCAAACTGTATCACATAGTTCGTGATTCAGTCCCCGCACTGGATGACTTTAATGCTATCTTCCATCCTTTGTTATATATGAAGCGGCTCACGTATCTAGGCAACTGAAGGTATTTCGGTAGCTTGTAAATATGATACCTAAAGCTCTATGTGAACAGCTGCAAGAGGCATGCTATCACACTGTTAACAAATCATATTTCCTCTTTCCTTTTCAACCGCCCTGGATGTACGTGGAGGCCGCCGTTGCGCCTGCTCGGGCGGCACGGTTATTCTGCCTGAAATGTGGATGAGTGGGAGGGGGCCGAGGTCACAGGGCTGTCTGTGTATCTGGGACACCACTCTCTAAAGGCTGGCTGCTCCTCAGTGGCGCCATAGCGGGTGGCTCAGGTGGTGAATAGTCTTTCAAGACCGCTTGGGCTGGAGCCAACCTGTCCTGCGGCCGGTGTCGGCTGCCTGCCCTCGTGTGTTTGTCGCGTGGGCAGTAATCGTCTCTGCGGAGCAGAAAAAGATCGAAGAACTCGGTGAGCTGATCCGATGCAGAGGGGTGGGGATATCGTCAGGTACGCACCCGAGGAAAATGGATCTATGTAAAGGGTGTTATTCACGAAGGGTAGGGGATAACGTCAGGTACTCACCTAATGACAACGATGACAGTTTACCTTCTGGTATGAAAAGGGTATTAGAATTGCCAGTCTGTGGCCCGTTTCTTTCTTTCTAATGGAAGAATACTAGATTGTACGTGGAGTGGCTTCTTGGAAGCCAGACGCGGTGAATATAGGCACGACGTAGTGTCGCATGACTGACTAGCTTGAAATACACGTATGTTGTGTACCTTTATCAGGCATATTATTTGCACTTGGCTATGACGTACATATAACGGTTGCTTTGTCAGACTATTAAGACGTACGAATCAGAGGTTGGACCTCGATATTAATCACGTGATAATGTTTTGTGCGGTCGTCATATCCATTGGCATGCGATAATTGTTGGCATCCGTCAGTCTCGTGAGACTATGGGGGTGTGCGCCAGGTTTGGTCAGTCCGGGGTTGAGAGGCAGCGTACTCTGTGGCTGTAGAGCCCGATCCTTGAGCCGCATGCTCTGTTGCACTTGTCGCAAGTGAAGTCTTGGCGTGGCTCTGTGGATGCCGACGCTATCCTCTGTCGTCTGCGTTCTCTCCTCTCCTCCCACTGCTCCCGTCTCCTCCTCTCGCTGGCCTGGATGCCAGTCTTGACGGCGTGTCTCCAGCTGTTGCGGTCAGCGGCCACCGTTTCCCAGTCTGCTGGGTTGATGCCTCCCGCCGTCAGATAAGAAGAAAGCAATACACATCTTCTTGTCGTATTTTATTATACATCTTTATGTTGTATTCAGTCTAGAGGGTCAGCACTTGTAGCAGG
>JAWQFJ010000781.1:0-17500 GCA_034096865.1 Theodoxus fluviatilis | reverse complement strand
CGTTGCCTCAGCAGACCTTCAGCAGACTGACTTTTTGGACACCAACATTTAGTTTTAAGAAAAAGCTGAAAACATCACCGCGCATGCGTACCCATATGCGTACCATGGGCACGTCACGTGCAGAGGTTGGGCCAAAGAGGAAAAGGAACACCCAGGATACAGAGTCTAAGACCGGTCAAGCCAATTAGTTACGTCTTATCTTGTCTGGGGGAGTTATGGGTCTGGAAAACGATAGCCTCTGGTCCTTGGAACGTGGAAAACCCGAGAGACGTCACTTACACCTTTCTGGTTTACAGAGGGCAGACCTCCAAGCTACAAGACTTCAGTCTTAAAACATTCAATGAAATTATTTTAGTGATAAAAGGGGGAAAGAGGGATCCGTCACAGCAGTGTAAATATCCATGCAGTGTTTACAGCAGTGTAAATATCCTTGCAGTGTTTACAGCAGTGTAAACATCCATGCAGTGTTTACAGCAGTGTAAATATCCATGCAGTGTTTACAGCAGTGTAAATATCCATGCAGTGTTTACAGCAGTGTAAATATCCATGCAGTGTTTACAGCAGTGTAAATATCCATGCAGTTTTTACAGCAGTGTAAATATCCATGCAGTGTTTACAGCAGTGTAAATATCCATGCAGTGTTTACAGCAGTGTACACCTCCAGACAGCAGTGTACACCTCCAGACAGCAGTGTACACCTCCAGACAGCAGCCTCCTGACTCGCCGTGCCACACGCACAACCTGGTTGTGACAGGAGAGGAGACTGCCATGGAAGCTGACTTGGGGTCATCCCAGCTCTGTCAGGCAGCTGACTTGGGGTCGTCCCAGCCCTGTCAGCTAGGCAGCGGCCTCGTTATCTAGACCACCGCCATCATCGCACCTGCTTGGGTACGCACCCAGCCGTGACTGCGTGGCTCCGGTGTCTCTGGATGTGTGGAGGTATGGGGGTAGGAGGTGGGATGGGGAAGGGGATGGGAGGCGGGAGGAGCTGGGGCCAGTACCCAAGGACCGAGGTGGGAGGAGGGGGGGGATGGGGAGTAGGGATAAAGTATCTAACGTGGCCTGCGGCAACAGAAATGGAAGGCATGGGATGGGAAGTAAGGGATGAGATATTGGAAGGGGGTGGGTTTGGGGGATAGGGGTGGGGTGGGGGTGGTGATGGATTGGGTTGGGGATGGGAGGAGGCGGGAACAATGGAGCGGATGATGACGGTGAAGAAAGGAAAGGGGGTGGGGGTGGGGTTAACGACCCTCTGGCCCTTTGGGTGGCAGGAAGCTGGTCAGAGCTGATTCAGGCTGGCCATTAGTTGAGTCCACAGCGACTGGGACGGAGGCTGGCAGGCCCAGGGTGTCGAGGCCGGCATGGCTGGATTCCGCTTACAGCGGCAGTGTTTGCACGGGGCGAGCGCGCCCCCGGCACTTCAGCACGCCCTCATTGGACCTGGAGGACTCTGGATCCGATCACGACCCCGCATTGGAGTGTGGAATCAGCCCCGCCGCACAGTTCGATATGCACCCAGCCTGCCCCTATTAGTGGGGAATTAGAGCGCGCCATGCAAACCCTTTCTGTGATTAGCCGCCAAGCCGAGGCGGTCCCGCGTGAATGGTGTTGACACTGTCCGAAGCTGAAGTTTTTGCTTCCTGCGCTTCTGATCTGCAAGCAGTGAAATAGTGCACCCACACATGCACGGACACATTCACACACACACACACACACACACACACACACACACACACACACACACACACACACACACACACACACACACACACACACGCACACTCACGAACGAGATTCATGCATGCACGCACACACATTCGCCGACTACAATAACCCGCCCCAATCCCTAACCAAAACAAATTCCGTCATTCCTGGTTTGTTCGCGCTCTCCATCTCCATTCATCCCCTCTACAGCAAACACGGCCAACACAGAAGCGGTATTCCACGTCAGGCATACGGCATCGACCACGGCAAGGCCAGAGGGGGCGACGGGAAGGGGGGTATTTTTGACGCGAGGGGTCTGCTTCTCCAACACGGCCTTGCCCTCTCTGAGAAAGGGTCATTCTGGGATTCTAGGGGGGGGGGGGGGGGGGGGGGCGCCGGGGTCGTGGAATGGCGGAAGGGGTCATGGGTGCTGTCTGCCGGATTTCGATCTAATGCCCTGGTCCATCGATTGGCCGCAGGTCTGATTTGTAGGGGCTGCCAGGCTCGACGTAAGGCGACAGATTGGCTGTCCTGGCGGCCAGGACCGGACGCGATGGGCCTGGCAGTCCGAATCTGCCCTGAGTGGATCTGTCTGGTCCGCGGTCCCCTGTCTTGCCGCCGTTGCCTCGTGGTCTGTCTGCTGTCGTGTGGAGAGTGGCCCCAGTCCCGGGAAAGAGTGGTTTGGTCAGTAAGTGTGTGCTGCGTTCATTGCTCTGACATGGAAAAAACGGCGACAAGATGAATGTGATGGTGTACTTGGAGATGGGAATGCGTCAGGCAACTTCGTAAATGTTGCACAAACACGTTTCAAGAATCGCACCTGCTTTGACGTTTTAAATAGTTATGTATAATGAAAACATATTAATGTCAGGCGCGTTCCTTTAAGTTTTGGAAAGCGTTTGAACAATACTTCGGTTGCTTTTATTGCCACAAAAGAACTGGGATTTTGTCCAAGCAAACGCACCGTTCTGGTTCGAAATCTCAAACAAGTCGATCTCGAGTCCTTAAAGCAGGACATAACGACATCCGCATTGTACTCATCAGTTCCAATATCCATGAAGGAGCATTGCGAGCAATTAAAGGATATTCTAGTCCGCACGATAAACAAGCATGCTCCACTGGAAAGGCGGCCCGATTCTACAAGACAAGAGTGCCCATGGTACACAAGCGAAGTGCACATCGCTAAAATTGAGAAGCGAATAGCGGAGAGGCGCTGGAGGAAATCAAAACTGACTGTGCATAGAGATATCTACGTTCAAAAGAAAAACCTACTCAAGATGACCATCAGACATGCAAAAGCACAATATATGAAAGGTCAAATCGAACAAAAAGCGAGAAACCCTCGAGCCATGTCCAATCTGCTAACATCAATTCTAGGCAATAAGGGAAAGTTGAAACCTCTCCCCACCAAACCAACCGGACAAATCCTAGCCAACAAATTTCAAACATATTTCAGAGAAAAAATTGAAAAGATCAGAAAAGCTATTCCCCCCACAACGGTAGCGGAAGAAGCATCTACATCCCTGAACCAAGGTCTGAAAGACTTGTCTCCTTTCCATCCCGAGGAGCTTCGAAAGATCATTCTGAAGATGAAGCCCACCTCCTGCGAGCTTGATGATGTGCCGACAAGGTTGCTACGTCTATGTCTTGACGCATTCCTGCCCATGATTGCAGACCTAGTGAATCACTCCTTAAGATCAGGTGAATTCCCATACACAATGAAGAAAGCAATTGTACGGCCGCTGCTTAAGAAGCCAAATCTGGACGCCGATGAGCTCGGCGGCTACAGACCTGTGTCCAATTTGTGTTTTATATAAAAATCATAGAGAAAGCTGTTTCCATAAGGCTATGCAGCTTCCTGAACTCGGAGAATCTACTCCCAAAACTCCAGTCGGCATACAGGCCAGGACACAGCACCGAAACTGCACTCCTGAGAGTGTTCAACGATATTCGATGTGCTATTGATGATGGCCGGGTTGCCCTCGTGACTCTTTTAGACCTCTCAGCAGCCTTCGATACCATCGATCATGGTGTTCTTCTGTCCCGATTAAAGAACTTAGGAATATCATCAACAGCCTTCAAATGGTTTCAATCATACTTATCTGGAAGAACACAGACGGTTGTTGTGGAAGGAGGGACTTCGAGTGAGGTGGTTATCACCTGTGGAGTTCCTCAAGGGTCAATTCTCGGACCGTTGCTATATTCCATCTACACAGTATCTCTGAGTGCCCTGATTGATAGTCATCATCTGTCATTCCATCTTTACGCAGATGATACTATGTTATTTACAACCTCGAACCCTGACAAAGACTCTTTCGCTGCGGCAAAAGCTTCCATGGAGAGATGTTGCACCGATGTGAAAACATGGATGGTGAAAAGTCGTCTGAAATTAAATGAAGACAAAACAGAATTCATCATCATCGGTTCTAAGGCACATGTTCAGTTGTTCCCAGAAACCAACATCTCCATTTCGGGAGTCGAGGTCCCCTCGTCAAGATGTGTGACATATCTTGGCGTAAAGATCGATGAGCATTTTTCTATGGGGCCACACGTAAGCAGAACGATCTCTTCCTCCTACTGGCAGCTCCGACGTATCTCAAGTATCAGACAATGCCTGACTGAAAAATCGGCCACAACTCTTGTATTGACGTTGGTGATGTCTAATCTTGATTACTGCAATAGCCTTCTGCTAGGTGAAACCCAAGAATATCTCCGAAGACTTCAACAGGTGCAGAACACCGCAGCACGTATAGTGAAACGTCCACCTAGTCGTTCTCACATAACACCCATCCTTCGAGAGCTACACTGGCTGCCTGTCCACCAACGTATTGTGTTCAAAACACTTTGTCATGTGTTCAAGTGCGTCAATGGTTTGGCCCCGCTGTATCTGGTTGAGCTCCTCAAGACTTATAAGCCTGTGAGGGATCTCAGATCTTCGGCGCAGTCATTACTCCATGTGCCACGCTACAACACCAAGAGATATGGGGAGAGAGCATTCTCGTATGCTGGACCAAAACTCTGGAACGATATCCCAGACAGACTGAGGAAATCTCCTTCAATACAGACTTTCAAGTCACAGCTAAAAACTCTTTTATTCAAAGGGTGAACGTGTTGAGCGCCTTGAGCATGCCTTTGGGTGTGAGATTGGCGCTATATAAGAGCCAAAATACATACATACATACATCTGTTCGTTGTTTGGTTTACCATAATAGAAACTTTTTTCATATGTTACTGTCTCAAGTATTCATATGAATGCTTTGTAACATAAACGTGAGGAGAGAGAGAGAGAGAGAGAGAGAGAGAGAGAGAGAGAGAGAGAGAGAGAGAGGGGTCAAGCAGAGCAGAGTGAATACTTGCACCGTGAAAACTCCAGGCCAGCGCAAGGTACACAGACTCTATCTTCAACAGACGTTGATCATTGCACACCGGACAAGTGGCTGCCTGCCTGGCTGGCCAATGTCGGACTGAACTGGGAAAGACATGGATCTGGCGTATGCGTCACAATCATACTCGGCTGCAACAAGTCAGGCAGGCATTGCATTGATGTTACAGTGGAACAGGGTTGAAAGAGAGAGAGAGAGAGAGAGAGAGAGAGAGAGAGAGAGAGAGAGAGAGAGAGAGAGAGAGAGAGACTTTTGACTTTTGAAACTTTATTGTAAGGCCGACGGCCCGTCACAACATTTTACATTCGCATCATTCGTTGAAGGTTCTTCATTACAGCAAAAGTACTTCAATCGGTAAACAACAATTGTGTCGTACAATATACAATGAAAACAGCATTGTAATTTTCCCCCGGATCATTTACAACATAATGGTAGATGACGTACTCAATACTCTTGGGTCAGTTGCTTTGTTTATTCTTTACAATGGTAACTAATTATCTGCTAAAACCCATGATACATAATTATCTTACTTGCCCAACATGTCCCTCTTGAAGTCTTTGACGCCGGTTGAGAGCGTAGTGTAAAAACATGGCGACGTGTTTTGTTTTTATGTACCCATGTCCATCTATCAAGAATACGAAACCTTGTGTATTCATAAATTTGATGTATCTTTTGATGTACTTTTCCCTCAGGTCTTCATATGTGGGGCACACCATCAAGAGATGCATTTCATCCTCCGTGTTATTACAAAATGGACATTTCATCTCTTCTCTTCTGTATAACTTGCTTCCATTAAGTCCGTGTACTCCCAACCTGAAGCGTGTGAGTGCAACTCTAAATTTTGCTATGTTTATTGTACTAAGATATTTTTCACATTCAAACGTATTTTTGAAGGTACTGTACAATATCAGACGTTCACTTTCAGTAATCTTACAATGCCATCTCTGTCTATAGCAGTCTTGGAGTCTAATCTTAAGGTTTTTCAGGAAGTTTCTTTCGTTATTAGTCCCTTTGTTGTACCATATGTAGGCAAAACCTGATTCGCAGAGACAATCTTTGACAGACTTCAACCAGTTTCGTTCATTGGGGATAGTTGCGCTTGACAGCATAAGGAGTGCTTGCTTAGGTAATCTGTCATTTGGCATGTTTTGTAGTTTAAGCCAATATTTGATGGCCCTAATAGTGCTATTGATTTTTAGGGGAAACCTTCCTGTTTCACCATATACAAGATGATTTGGTGTCTTCACGTCAACTTTTAGAAATCGTTTGCAAGCAAACATGTGCGCTTTTTCTATATTTGAATGTTCCTGCAGTCCCCACAATTCTGATGCATATAACAACAACGGTTGGATTTGGGCATCAAACATTTTGAAGTATAATTTTGGCGTGTGACTGTAGAGAGTCCTTAGCATCTTTAGTAATGAAACTGTTTTTTGTTTGGCTTTTGTAGTTGCGCTGTCTAATGCTCCTGAATTTGATAGTCTAGTCGTAAATGTGTAACCAAGATATCTAAAAGAGTTTACGACTTCTAGTTTAGAACCGTTTAGGTACCATTTTTCTCTCTGGGTGAGGAATCCTCCTCTCCGAAATACCATGACCTTTGTTTTGGTAATATTAACTTTGAGGCCAATTTGTTCAGATGCATGTATAAGGTTATCTATTTGTGTCTGTAGACCTACCGGGGTTGTAGACAGTAGTGCAATATCGTCTGCGAAGATCAGAAGAAAGATTTCCTCTCTACCATTTTGCATTTGCACACCATGTCTACCATGTTTGCGGACATAGTCTGCAATGGAGGTGATGTATAGTGAGAATAGTGTCGGACTCTCAGAGGAACCTTGCTTTGTTCCAATAGGGCATTCAAAAAAGTCAGAAATGCTATCCTTCCATCTTACACATGTTTGTACTGTATCATACATTGCTTTTAGCATGTTAATAAATTTCGTAGAGATACCTGCTTTATCCAATGCCTGCCATAGATGTGGCCGTTCCAAAGAGTCAAATGCTTTTGTGTAGTCAATGAAAGCAACATAAAATTTCCCTCTTCCTCCGCCGTATACATTCTTAGATATCATAGCGTGCAGTGTAAATATGTGGTCAATGGTAGAGTGCTCCCTCCTGAACCCAGCTTGCTCTATACAATGCTTATTGTTTTCATCCATCCAATTTGAGAGAGAGAGAGAGAGAGAGAGAGAGAGTGAGAGAGAGAGAGAGTGAGAGAGAGAGACAGACAGACAGACAGACAGACAGACAGACAGACAGACAGACAGACAGACAGACAGACAGACAGACAGGCAGACACACATAGAAAGGCATGCATGCATGGATGCAGACTGACATGAACACAGACATAGAAAGAAGAGAGAAGGGAGAGGAGAAAATGATAAAAGGATGGACAAACAGGCACAGAAATCTCCATGGACCATTTTGCACCGTCAGAAGCGCCGGACTTGCGGACTGACCGCGATGCTCTGTCATTACGATGACATTCTACACTCAAACACCCTGCTGTCCGCTATGCAGAGGTCGATGCAGTTTTCATCCACGGCAGTCGAGCACTTGCAATGCCTGGCAGTGGATGTCCTTTGTGTCTGTAGGAACTGTGAATCATCAGGGAACACGGGTCTGATGAGGGCCAGCCCAAGATCCGTGGCGAGACCTTGGCGCGGCGTGGCTCTAATGCAGACTGAAGCCTTGGGGTCTTCACTCCCGGGTGGGGTTTCAGAGCATGCCCCAGCTTTCATGGGATTACTGCCCCAAACCTCCATCGAGCTTTGTTTGCCGCCAGACACTGTGAGACAGCGAGAGATTGCTTGGCCTCCGCTATTAATATTGGTCTGCGTCAGAGATCCATAAACTTCTCGCGTGCGCGCGCGTGCTTAGTCGTGGAAGAGATTCGCTTCCGTCGGCTTCCGCCAGCTGACCTCATTAGCTGGAAGCCGTGGCCATGGAGACTTCGGGGCCGTGCTCCACGGCTTGACCAGGAGTGACCCCCAGCAGCTCTGCATGCCAGCACTAGAGACGAGGACCTTATGGTATGGCCTTTGCCTGGCGCGGCTGAGTCAGACCCATACTGAGGCCAACCCAACAGTGTTGTGGGGCCTCTGCAGTGACAGCACTATTCTTTCCTGCACCTTTGGGAGTTTCTTCTTTTGTCCCACGAGCGTAGGCTTTGTGGTGTGTCCATGTGAGACTGTAGGCTTTGTGGTGTGTCCCTGTGAGACTGTAGGCTTTGTGGTGTGTCCCTGTGAGACTGTAGGCTTTGTGGTGTGTCCCTGTGAGACTGTAGGCTTTGTGGTGTGTCCCTGTGAGACTGTAGGCTTTGTGGTGTGTCCCTGTGAGACTGTAGGCTTTGTGGTGTGTCCCTGTGAGACTGTAGGCTTTGTGGTGTGTCCCTGTGAGACTGTAGGCTTTGTGGTGTGTCCTGTGAGACTGTAGGCTTTGTGGTGTGTCCCTGTGAGACTGTAGACTTTGTGGTGTGTCCCTGTGAGACTGTAGACTTTGTGGTGTGTCCCTGTGAGACTGTAGGCTTTGTGGTGTGTCCCTGTGAGACTAGGTTTTGTGGTGTGTTCCTGTGAGACTGTAGACTTTGTGGTGTGTCCCTGTGAGGCTGTAGACTTTGTGCTGTGTCCCTGTGAGACTGTAGACTTTCTCGTGTGTCCCTGAGAATGTAGGCTTTGTAGTGTATCCCTGTGAGACTGTAGACTTTGTGCTGTGTCCCTGTAAGACTGTAGACTTTGTGCTGTGCTCCTG
This sequence comes from Theodoxus fluviatilis, assembly GCA_034096865.1. NCBI lineage: Eukaryota > Metazoa > Mollusca > Gastropoda > Cycloneritida > Neritidae > Theodoxus > Theodoxus fluviatilis. Next base: position 8,660 of record JAWQFJ010000781.1, on the reverse strand, counting down.
TGAGAGTTGTAGGCTGTCAGAGAAAAAGAGCAGAGGCATTCATGGACTCTAGGACGACTTGGCGGCCTTGTGATTTTGAAGAAATGAATGCATCTTTTGAATCAGCGCATTTACAACGATAAAAGTCGACGGGAGACATCTGCAGTTTCCAGGCATTGGCGTCATGTTTCAAGTACAGGAAGCCTCAGGCCGGCAGAGATCACGGCGTGCGCATGCGGGAATTTTTTTTTTAAATTAACGCGCTTCTCTGTGGATTTCACACTAGAGAAGGACATAAACAGCTTATCTCGGAAACTCCTTGCTTTGCACCCCGTGGTTCACTCGATCTCTTTCAGGCCCAAGGAAAATAAAGTGATACTTCAGCTTTGTGTGAATCGTCGGCGTAAGTCCTTTAGAAGTAGCACCTTGGCTCGGTGCGAAAGCAACAAGGAATTCTTAACATCTGTTATCACACTCAACGAATGACAGCCGTCTCTGTCGGCGAATGAAAGTCTTTCTGTGACTTTGTTAGTCTCGGCACGGGCCCCCAGCCCCAGCGCCGCGCTTTGCTTGGCTGAGTTTTTCCGCCTCCTCCCGGTCTTCTCGGGGGAGTCGCGCTTTCAGGCGGGGGCCTTGTGGGATTATCTGCTGTGTCTGGGGACGGGCAATCAGGGGCAATTTGCCTCCAGTCCAACACGACACTCGCCTCCACACCACCAGCGCCTCCTCCCAGGCGCGCTGTCCCTGACATTTCCAATCTCCACGCTGCCTACGGGGTGAGTGAGGTCTTTACTGGAGCCATCCCCGCTCTCGCCTCGCCTTCTGGTCGCCCTCCATCGACCGCGCTCTCGGCTGGAGCCGCCCAGGGCGCCTGGGGGAGGCGAAGGGCCACCAACACCTACTCCCCAGACAACGCTTCGGGAATAAAAAATACAACGGCCGTTGGCAACAGGCGGAATCCCTACACGGAAATGACATTCAAGCGCTGTGGGAGCTCTTCAAATATCATTGAATTGGGATGCTCTTCCGGTTAGTGTTTATTTCCTTGGCGTCCCCATCATACACCCATGCGCCTTTTTCGGAGGGAGCGGTTCTCGCGTGTCATCAGTCTGGGAGTGTGCTATTTGATAACCAGCCAGGAATGAATTCTATGTTGGACGGACTTCCAAGACACTGCGGGCGCGGCTGAGATTTCGATCATCTTGCCGATGAGTTTACCGGAAGATTTTGATATCTCACAATCTGACAGTGGCGTCTTCGCTGACATGGCCTGGCTGGAGTAGACATAAATTCAGACTTTAGCGTTATCTAGGGAACGATTTTTCCCCCTTGTGCATGATCTCTTCCTCCTCTGACAGCCTCTTGACCACGATGCCGGTGCACAGAGGGGGTGAGCCTGGCGAGGCCAGAGCAGATGCTGATCTTTCCTTGATCTACCTCCCCCTGGTGCCTCTGGCGTGTCTTCAGAGCTGCAGCCTCTTCTGCTGACTGCGTGCCTTGTGAGCAGCCCGAGATGTGAATTGCCGCAGTTTCTTTTTGACCTTTGCAGTTTAACTCAATGCTGTCTCTTATCGCCCTTTGCCTCTAAATGTCACGATTGCTTTCCAGCTTGCATCGCGAATTTCCCCCGACAAGCTCAAAAGGCGACCAAGCGGTCCCCGCCGACGGTTTCCACGTCGGCCCCCGCCAAGAGAGCTCCGTGTCTGTGTTACTGGACTCGTTCACCATGAAGAACCCTGAAAACGGTGCATACAAACTAACATCCGTTCACACTTCACTGTCACTCATCATCATACATACGCGGTATTTACAATATAAAGGGTCAGCGGATAAAATCAACACTCACCCGTCTTCCTGGGGTTCATTCGCTTGAGTGTCGCACACCGCTTTCACTCGACAATATACAGTCAATCAGATCATCCGTTCACACTTGAACACACCTCAGCCACCACATCACCAACTCATGCTAAAAGTACTCACAACCAAAAACGAAATCACGTGCATACACCATACGCCACATTCGGTTCGTAATAACGATATTTGGATGAATAAAATTGTCTGTTTATCTGCCTGTCTGATATACAAGATGGCGTTTCAGGAAAGCACCAGTGGAGCACACACACACGCGCGCGCGCGCGCGCGCGTGAGAGAGAGAGAGAGAGAGAGAGAGAGAGAGAGAGAGAGAGAGAGAGAGCGGGGGGGGAGAGAAAGGGGGGGGGGAGAGAAAGGGGGGGGAGAGAGAGAGGGGTGGGGGAGAGAGGGGGGGAGAGAGGGGAGAGAGAGAGAGAGGGGGGAGAGAGGGGGGGAGAGAGAGAGAGGGGGAGAGAGAGAGGGGGGGGAAGAGAGAGGGGGAGAGAGAGAGAGAGGGGAGAGAGAGAGGGGGGGGAGAGAGAGAGAGGGAGGGGAGAGAGAGAGGGGGAAAGAGAGGGGGAGAGAGAGAGGGGGAGAGAGAGAGGGGGAGAGAGAGGGGGGGGAGAGAGAGGGAGGGGGAGAGAGGGAGATTGATTGATTGATTGATTGATTGATTGATCGATTGATTCTGTATTTATCAAGGATGGAATTTTAGGCATTTCTTCCTATCTTACAAATTGTCCTTGCTCGTAAAGAATGAATAGACAATCCTGGATAAATGGGAGGAAAGAAAGAGAGAGAAAAAAAGAAAAAGACAACAATAAGTATCAAGTAGTATATCAATGTACAACAGTAGGCAGTGATATATGGACAATAAAATAACAATGACATGAACAAGGTTTAAGTTAATGCTTTCGTCACTTGTTTGCTCAATGAGTCTTGAAGTACAAGTAGCAGCGTGTCATATGTGCAGGTGACATTGTAATCAGGGTGCTGCAAAGAGATTATCGGAAGAGATAATCACGCATAGAAGTTTTAAAGGACTTCAAAGAAGTATTATTCCTGAGTGTGTGTGTGTGTGTGTGTGTGTGTGTGTGTGAGAGAGAGAGAGAGAGAGAGAGAGAGAGAGAGAGAGAGAGAGAGAGAAAGAGAGAGAGAGTGAGCGAGAAAAAGTGAGCGTTAAAGTGAAAGTTAAAGTGAGAGAGACAGTTTAAGTGACAGTGAGAGTGAGAAAAAGTGAGAGAGTTAAAGTGAGAGTTAAAGTGAGAGAGAGAGAGAGAGAGAGCGAGAAAAAGTGAGCGTTAAAGTGAGAGAGACAGTTTAAGTGACAGTGAGAGAGTGAGAAAAAGTGAGAGAGTTAAAGTGAGAGAGAGAGAGAGAGAGAGAAAGAGAGAGAGTGAGCGAGAAAAAGTGAGCGTTAAAGTGAGAGAGACAGTTTAAGTGACAGTGAGAGTGAGAAAAAGTGAGAGAGTTAAAGTGAGAGTTAAAGTGAGAGAGAGAGAGAGAGAGAGAGAGAGAGAGGGGGGGGGGGGGAGCCATCACTACGTTAAGTCATCTGTCTGAAGAATGTTAGCTCAAGACTGGCATCACTTCCTGAGAACCATGTCTGCTATATTCCTGATTTTCAGCAGTTCGTTGCGCGGGAAATTGTTTTAGTGGTAATGCTGATCGCATATATATGCGTTAACGTGCAGGGCCCGTATTCACAACGGCGATTTATCTTTTTAACACTCGATAAATCCCCTAGCCCCACGTTATCTTGATCGGTTAGATAAGGTACGCTCGTCAGAGGATCCTAGGTTGCGCTTTGCTATATATACTGGTTTCCAGCCAAGGGAGAGCGGAACAGGCAGTTGGAATCGTCTGAGTTTAGAGATAAATCGGAGTTAAATACGGGCCCAGGATGATACGGCCTGTACATGCGGAGTGAGATCCGCCATGATGCCCGACGGTGCAAACAAGCTTTCTGTGGCCAAGTCCCCACGTCCGCGAGGACCGCCGTTGCCGAGATCAGACGTGCGTTGTAAGCGGCGAGCCATGCGAGTATCTCGCAAGTGGGGCTAGCCATGCCGTTGTAAGGCGGCGAGTGGCTCGCGTGTCTCGCAAGACTTGGCGAGAGGCTCTTTTTGCAGCTCGCGGGCTAGAAACAAAGAAGCAAAATGGCGACTACCCGCATTGGAATTCTGTTTCTCGATGGGACTTTTTTCAATTGTCGCGTTGCGACGGAGGAATGGGACAGAATATTAAAACGTAAGTGTTCTTGCAGTTTTCTTGAGTAATTTTACGTGGAATGGGAATAGGGAGGGTGTGGAATTCTACTAGTTTGTTTCAGTTGTGCTCGTTTCTTTCCGCGCTAGTTCCACTTTAGTCTTCTGCTTCGGTATGGCAGCAACAATCAACACATTACATGATCATCATGATGATCATGATTGGTAATTTCACAGAACAGCGTTGTCAATACTTGAGATTTTGTGGTCGCATTGGGGACGTTGGGGTCGATAAAATATGCAGTCATAATCTAGGTCAGAATCGTCAAGAAACTCCAATAATAACACCCGTTTCAAACCAGCTCTGTCTGGCGACGCCATATTAGATAAATCCACTTCCGCCTCGCCTGCTGTTTGCCCGTTGCTAAGCCGCATCTCGCGCTCGCCAATCTCGCTGCGAGACATCTCGCGCGACTCGCCAATCTCGCTGCGAGACATCTCGCGCGACTCGCCGCTCACAACACACGTCTGGATGTGCTTCACGCCGCCAGAAGACCGAGAGTGGTGAGAGTTGTTTTTTTGGTGGAAAACCAATTTCCTTCTTGCGACAGCGACTGGCGCGCTGTTATTGGATTAAAACCTTTCTCCAGACAAGCATCGGCTCGCAGTCCAGCGGAACAGAGAGTGGCGCGCTTTTTGCCCTCGACCCTGGAGTGGCACCTTGAAAATGTCATGGCAGGTTTAGTAGTTGTCGCGGCAGAAACAACGTCTTTTGAAAGAATGCGTTGTTTCGGAAAAGGTTGGAAAGCGAAGATGTTGTACACGCTGAAGAAAGATAAATGAATTCTGTCACGCGTGTGTGGCGAGTATGCACGACTTGCTTTCTCTCCGTTTTAAAGTTGAATGAACACGTCGAAAAGCAAGAAGCTGAACGGTGAATTTTGTTACACGTCTGTGTCGAATATGCGTTGTTTTTGTCCCCCCTTTGTTTTTGCAGAATTAAATCGTGTAAACAAAGCAGGGAGACAATGAATTATGTCGTGCATGTGTGTCAGATTTGTTCGTGTTTATGTTCTGTCACAACGTCAAAAACCACGAAGAGAGAGAAAGAGGATTCTGTCATACGTGTGTGAAAATGGTGCTTTTTCGTCTATGGGCGCGTTTGTTTGGCCCAAAATCTCGCGATTCTCCCTGAACGGCTAGTCGAGGGCGAGTGAGACGCTCCTATACAGCTAGAAATACGGTCAATCATCTCGCAAGGCGAAAGAACATGGCTGCGTCCTGGCGCCACAGTTGGTGAAGAAGTTGCCGATAGACGAAATAACTGACGATTGAGATATAACAATAGTTTTTCACTTCATAGATCACACCAATTGAGGGAGCTCCAGACCTCCCTCCGCCTCCCGCCTTCACGGCGAGTGCGTCCTTATGAGCGAGGAACGTAGGAAACGCCTAGCAATAAAGATAAATAAATGGGAAAACAACAACAAAAATGAGACACTGAGGGTAGCATACAGGTTCACAACAAGTTTAATCGAAGACACAAACGCTGAAAGCAAAATCCCAACCCACAAAAATGGCCAAATCCCCCAAAAGAATACAACAATGCACCACAACTTGTCTTTACACAAGTTCAATGATGAAGTGATCCGCCTCAAACAGGCGGGGCTTCATGCAACTTCTGAGAAGCGTATCGGCCTCCTCCAATCACAGCTCGCGCTGCGCGTGAAGGGATGCTGACACTCAATTAGCATATGTCAACAAACGCCCTAGCGCTTCTCTCTCTGTCCACTCTCGCAGTGACACAGTTACTATGGACTCTCTCTACGCGCTCTGAGAACGTGATGGCGTCAGCCAAAGTTATTGTCACTCCCTCCGACTCTAGTGAGATTAAGAAAAAGCGTTCTTACCACTTCGTGTCCTCGTTCCACTTAGAAATCAACACAGTAATCCGAGCACGGCTGACACATAACACATACTGCCTACACAGACAGCTGCGCGGGGCCTCTCACCCATGCGCCCCCTTCTATTTCTCTTGTCGAGGTAATCCACAAGCGCACGTGACTGCTGTCCACGTGCCGTCAACCTTCCATCGTGGTAGTCCTCAGGTGCGCGAGGCCGCCATCCGTGCGCCTCCGACCCTCCGTCATGATGATCCACCAAGCAGTAACCAGCAGACAGTGCTCTTCCGCTCCCCTCTGTATCCCCGGGACACTTGGACTCCAGCCCTCTGGCTGACCCTTAGGACTGGTCACTCTGATGACCAGTGGCACTCTTCGGTAGGACCTGATGACCAGTGGCACTCTTCGGTAGGACCCTTTCACCCTCGGCCGCTTCTGGACTGGTCCCCACAGGACTCCATAACTCAGCTCCGCAGGCGTGAATACACATACACGACTAGCAAAAATGCAGTAGCACCCTGGAATGGCCTGCTCACTGCTGCAAACCCAGTTTGCGGTCTCGGAACCCAGTTCCACGTACACACGAGTACGCACAGTCTGTGGGCCCCAACTGCAGGGAGAAGCGAACGGAAATTTCAACCTTCATTCTCGAGAATGACCTCGACATCATGTTCATCCTAGAGACGTGGCTGAAAGCCCGGGGCGATGAAGCTGCATGTGCCGACATTACGCCTTCTGGTTATGCACTTAAATCCTTCCCTCGCCCGGCTGGGCGTGGTGGGGGAATAGCTGTGATTTTTAAGAACACACTCACACCTCACCTCACGTTCACAACCTCTTTTGTTTTTGACCATGCGTCGTTTGAGCTTGTGCAGGTGTCGCTTGCATCTGCTCACAGTGCTGCTCACTTCATGTGTTTGTACAGACCGTGGCCGACCTCTAAGAACAAACTTACTGAGGTCATGTTCTTCGATCAGATGCCGGAACTGTTGGACCATTGCAACGCTTTGCATGGTCATGTGTGTCTGTTGGGTGACTTCAACTTTCATGTGGACTGTCTGCACAATCGTAGTGCTAGAAAACTCTTGGATCTTCTTAGCATGTACAATCTACGTCAGACTGTGGTAGGACCCACACATAAGCATGGTCACACTCTGGACCTGGTGATTGAGAGACCTGCAGATGGAATTCACCGTGTGTCGGAAGTAACGCGTGCTCTAGAGTCGGATCATTTCTGTGTGCTAGTAGAGTTTGACATGGACCTCCCCTCACCTGTCCCTGTGTTCCGCGTTGTGCGCAATCTCAGTGCCATTGACAGAGCAGCTTTCCGGGGGGATCTCACCGCGGAGTTAGCTCGCTATGAGGACTGTTCTGCCAGTCAGTACAACACCGCCCTCAAGGCTGTTCTTGATAAGCACGCCCCTGTCTCCAGGCGCAAAGTGTCCTCTAAGAGGGTGACTCCGTGGTTTGGTCTTCTTGGAGATGAACTGCTACAGGCAAAGAGGGATCGGCGCCGTGCCGAGAGAGAGTGGAGGGAGTCGGGTTTGACTGTGTACCATCAGTTGTACATAAAGGCCAAGAATTTTGTGACGTTCATTGTCCATAAAGCAAAATCAATGTTCTACACATCTCAAATCGCTGAGGCAAAGTCTAGCAAGGAGTTGTATCACATCACCAATGATATGTGTGCGAGAAAAAGCCCTACCCAGCTTCCCACGGTGTATCCCTCATCCTCACTCCCCAGCGTGTTTTCTAACTATTTCATGACCAAGGTAGATAAGCTGCGAGAGGACCTTGACTCTCAGCCTTCTGTCCCACACCCCCTTGGTAAACCATTCAGTGGCAATTTCCTAGAAACGTTCGCCCCTGTCACTGAATCAGACATCCGCAAGATCTTGTCTAACTCCGCCCCTAAAACATGTGAACTGGACCCCATCCCAACTCCCCTGCTCTTTGAGTGTTTAGACGTAGTGCTCCCCACCCTGACTAAGATTATAAATGAGTCCCTCACTTCTGGAACCTTCCCGGATGTCCACAAAACTGCTCTCGTCACCCCACTGTTGAAGAAACCTAACCTGGACCATAATGAGTTAAAAAACTTCCGGCCTGTTAGTAACTTGTCATTTGTTTCAAAACTGATAGAAAAGGTAGTTCTGTCTCAGCTCTCTGCTCACCTCACGTCCAACCAACTGTTGAACCCCCTACAGTCTGCATATCGGCCTGGACACAGTACAGAAACAGCTTTAGTGAAAATTGTAAATGACCTTCTACGTGCTCTAGACAGAGGAGAAGTCTCTATTCTGGCGCTGCTCGATTTATCGGCAGCATTTGACACAATAGATCATGCTATTCTCATCAGCCGTCTTGAATTTGTGTTTGGCGTTAGCAGCTCTGCCTTGAACTGGTTTTCGTCGTACTTGTCCAACCGTACTCAGACTGTATCCATCAACAATAACACTTCTGATCCTACTCTGCTGCGCTATGGCGTGCCCCAAGGGTCGGTCTTAGGACCAGTTCTATTTGTTCTGTACACCACTCCTCTCGCAGATATCATGACTGCCCATTCGGTTCTTCATCATTCTTATGCAGATGATACGCAGGCGCAAAAGTCGGGTGATCCCAAGTGTTTCGACATTCTTATGCACTCAATGCAAGCGTGTGTCCTTGACGTGAAGTCATGGATGACATTCAATAAGCTGAAATTAAATGATGAGAAGACCGA